>JAOCPS010798428.1:0-10192 GCA_025505425.1 Graphium colonna
CGGAGTGGTGGGGCACACTGACAGCATGGTGCGAAGCGTCACGGTCGAGGCGTTCTTGTCTATTACTGGGCGTACTAAGACCTGGGGCTTCAGCGGCCCCCTGGCTAGGGGCTCTCGATCAACTTGGCCCTGCGGATGACTCAAATACTGCAGGTTTATACAATTTCTATAATTTCTCCCATCCGATTTCCTTTTCCTTTTTTTATGGAAAGGAAGACAACGAGCTGACGGTTTACCTCATGGTAAGTGATTCCGTCGCCCATAGACACACGCAACATCTGGAGACTCGCGAGTGCGTTGCAAACCTGGGAAATTGGATAGAATGGGTTTTTATAAGAGGCGGTGATACTTCCCCGAGCGAACGCAGCCATAGAATTGCAGTGAAAGCTGTGAAAAGTTGTTATGCTCTACCACCTAGATATAAAGGTGTTTTCTCAGTTACTATAATCGTGGTGTCATGATATTGGGATAAACATTGACATTAATGTAGACGCGTTGCAACGTTACGTTATGGCAAACAGGAGCGAAGCATAAATTAAAAATCAAAAATGGAGAACATTTACTCGGGTAAAACCACTGGAAGCAACTAGTGTAAACCGCTGGCCTAAAAAGATCGTACCGGACGTTCGTCTCAACACGCATGTCTCGCGTTTTCAATCAGCTTCGAAAAAGGAGGCGTTTCTCAATTCGACTGTGTTTTTTGTATGTGTGTTAGCGGATAACTTATGATCAGATTATCTAAATTCTTCCTTTTAATTGAAAGTGTATAGTTACAAGGTGTTATATAATTTTATCTATCTGCATCTACATCGTATCCACGAATTTGAAAATTTGATCGAAATCTATGCCTCTAATTTTATTACATAAGTATGATGACGATCGAGTTCCGAGTGCTCTCTTATAATATCGTTGGTGACTCACCAATCACCCTGTGCATTCTCACTATATAACATATAAAATGCAATAAAGAACTATTATTATTGAAATCGTCTCACTAATGTTCGCTACTAAGGCGTTTGAAGTCGGTTTCGCTGTTTTCTATAGAAAATAATTGTGAATGATTGAATCGTCCCAGAGGCGTTCCCGGTGCGCGCGTGGCGGTCGTACAGCGGGGGCGGCGGCGGCGGCGGGGGCGCGTGCGCGTGGGCGCGGCCGCACGCCTTGCTGGCCGACGTGCAGAAGGTGCTGCGCCACGCGCGCAAGCTGCCCGACAAGACGCAGCATCTATACAAGGTACAAGACATAGCACTCGTAATAAGGACGACATTTTTTAATCCATATTTTTGAAGCAACGAGATTTCGATTTCCCTATCATCATCAAATCTAATTTACGCGTTCCTGTAGCGTTGACGCTCGAAATAATTGATTAATTCTTCAAAATTGTAACGTTAGTTTTATTGGGCAAGCTTTTATAGACGAGACCCGTTTCGTCGCCATTATATATTCGTTCAGGCAAAAAGCCATTTTCAGTAATATAATTTTTAAATCAATTAACAAGCTCCACATTGCAAGACACTCTCGCCACAAACAGACAAAATCTGTATACCGTGGCGTATTTTTAAATTTCGTTACCCGTCCATCACTTGCTACAAATGTATCAGGTCTATTATTTAATCTATTTACTTCACTTGATCGTTTAATTGTTGACGGCCTCTCGCGTACCACATCGCCCTTCATATCAAATTTCAGGTCCGATTTTAATGAAATTTTGTGTTTTCGGGTACATAACAAAGTATTTTAGGTTTGCTAATACATTTGTACTACGAGTAAAATTATAAAGAATAAAAAGAATTTTCAAAATATAATAACAAATTTAATTCATTTGACAAACGTTCCAATAACAAATTTATTTCATTTGGCAAATGTTACAGGAATTAAATCGCCTTCGTCGCGCTGCCATCTCGCTGGGTTTCTCCGAACTGTTGACATGTGTTGGAAACGCTTTAGAAAGAGAATGCGCGTCATTGCCAACATCTTCTCCCCCGGAATGCGCATTACAATTGGCGCACGCTGCAGCGGCTTTACGGGACCCAAGAACAGCATTGGACATAAAACACACCCTACAACCACTTGCTACCAACTTTACTGTCACTACTATGTCCCATTAACGGAACTCTGCATCAATTTTGACTGCAGCAAAAACTTTAATATACTTATTTTTAACGATAAATTTTGACTGCAGTAAAAAACTTATTTTAAGCGATAACTTGATCCGATTTTTCTGTACTGTGCTCTGAAGTTTTAAATATATCTTTATGTTGTAATAAACCCTACATATACGTTTTTTTATTTATTCCAAATAACTTATTGTAATATTCAATTAGTAATTCTTTTATATTTAAGGTTAAAATACAAAGTTTGTCCACCGTTGGTATAGTGCAAATCAACAAAGAATATGCACGACCCCAAGCTATATTGTGACGTTATTGCTGGCAAATCATGAAATATAGGTAGGGTCAGTAAAACAAATATTTTTAAATAAATATTTATTTTTAGTTACAATTTTCTAATTTGCCGATCTCATCCCACTACTTGACTTTTATTCAGGTAAAAAAAGATTCTTAAAATCGGTTCATCAATGACGAAAAATGTGCAACATTGCCTGAAGTCGATTAAAAAAGTTAAGGGTGCCGTGTAAAAGTCAGCACTAGTGTGTAAATGGTCAGCCATGAGTGGGCGCTAAAAATCAATCGGGCCTTAATAAATGTTAAGCATACATTTTTCTTCCACTTAAAGTGGATAAATTGTTAATCCTCTTTTTCTGCTTGTTAGGTTACTGACTAATTAACTTTTATATTGGACTAATTACATGCTAGTTTTTTTCTGTTACTTTTTTTCTCAATCCGATTCAAACATTTTGGGATGCTATCATTTAATATTCTATTATTTTTTCCCTGAACTACTGCTGTCTAAATGTTCAGAGGTATTGACCAAGTAATTGGAGATTTTCCCTCCCAAAATTCTCTATAGTAGAGACTTAAATTTCAAATTTGGGGTGCTAAGAGTTTTTGACTGGCCTTGAAAGGTAACACTTTCATTTTTATGAATTCAAAACCTGACGAATTGACGTTATTACTTGACCATTTATAACCTATTATTTAAGCTGTTTTTCGAATCAAATTTTCCCGTGCTATTAATGGTGAACCTTCGAAATAGGTTAGCATTGTTAGATAAAATAGCAAAAATTACGCTTTATAGGAACGCAGTTGCCATTTTGTACCAAAATTTGGATATTTCAATTATTTATAGAAACTTTGAAATATCGATTAATTACATTATTGTCCATAATATAGCTTTAATTTATTTAAAATCTAGATCCCGCAAAGTGATGGATTCCGACACTGGGCAGTACAATTACAGCCCTTACTTGATTTCATATCTTTAATAGATACTTGTAGCGCAATTCGTTGCATTGCCGCTGCATTCAGGGCATTTCGGGATCCGCTCTATACCGGCTTGTTTGACAAGTGACATTTGACACATGCAATACAAATGCTTGTTTGTTGTATTCTTATATTTTGTTTGTAAATAGACAATGTATATTTTAAATATTTTAAAATATATTAATATCGAGATTGAATTATTATTTGTTAAAAATGAACATTATTAAATATTTTATTAAAATCAAAACACTGACATGATTATTCATAATGGAATATAAATACTTGGTTGTGATTACTCTATCTGTTTTACCATTTATATTTAGCTTAAACGGAGATTTTGTTTTTGATGATTCAGAAGCAATAGTTAATAATAAAGATGTAATATCAAAGGATTGGTCAATGTTATTTTATAATGACTTTTGGGGAACTAATATAAATAGTAACCTCAGTCATAAATCGTACAGGCCACTGACAGTATTATCATTTAGGTTTGTGTTACCAATAATATATATCGATATTTAACGTATTTAAAAGAAATGGTAATGGTTGCTTTTAGGTGCATAAAAAAATTGAAGCTTAAAAACAGTACATCCCAGCCTAGATTTGTTAACAATCAAGTTTTTTAAATTGCATTCTAGGGGTAGGGCAGACTAGTACCACATGGAGTTGTGGCACGTACAAATTATTAACTTCTTCTTTTTCCCAAAAAGTTATATAGTAAATTTTGGTTTACATGTGTCTTATCAATTATGGTTCTATATCATTATTTTTATGTTGAAATTTGCTTACCATTACCAAAAAAATACAAACCACCATTACACAAAAACCAACCATTACCAAAAAAATATTTGGTCATAACAATAATCTAAATATTTAATTTGTTTCAGATTAAATTACATAATAAGTGGAAATAAGTTAATTGCTTCTCATTTTAAAATAACTAACTTATTATGCCATGTTGCATGCTGTATCCTTGTATTGTTTGTATATCAAACAATTACAAAAAGATTTCAAGTTCACAAGAATAATGATTATTATTATGATGTAGGCCTTTTAGGAGCAATGCTATTTGCTGTCCACCCAATTCATACAGAAGCTATTTGTGGAATAGTTGGTAGAGCTGATATATTGTCAGCAATTACATTCTTCTTATCATTTATTTTTTATGATAAATCAACAGATAATAATAAATATATGTATCCTTATTTATTTTTTTCAATAACATTAGCTTGTGTAGCTATGTTTTTTAAAGAAAATGGCATAACAGTATTGGTAAGTTATGATAGTATCTAGAATATATTTTAATCAATACAACTACTGGAATAATGAACCAATGATTTGATTTAATTGATTAAACTATGTTTAAGAAGTTATATTTAACATATTCATTCAGGGCTGCCTGCAACATATTGCTCAATAACAAGTTGAATTTAAATTCAATATATTTTTAACTCTTGTCAACGCCTCACACTACACTTACTAGGTCAAAAGATCTCTTGACAGAACTCTCAAAATTTAACACCAAAAATTGTTTATTTTTAATTTTTTTTTTGTTGTATTTGTTTTTTTCTTTCATTTTTTCATTTTCTTCAATTTATTTCTCATATTTAAATAAAATTTGGTGCTAGCCAGCCCAAATATTTCAATATTTATTAATTGAAATTATAATATTCAACACGAATTAATAACAATCAAGATATATTAATTATCCATGACATAATCTTCAAATTATAAAGTTAGATGTAACTATTATTCATATTTTATATGAATTGCAAATGCATGTTTTTGTGTATTGTACTTGATTATATTTATATAATATGAATCAATAATTTACGCTCATTTTATGTATTTTATTACATGATTTATAATAATATTTTCAGGGCTTTTGTATAGTTTATGAAATTGTCACAAAATTTCATAATTCGGGAAATAAATACACACTTTTGATGAAAATTCGTATGGACTGGAAATCTAATAGAACAAGTTGGAAAAGGATAGCAATTGTTTTATGTGCTATTTTAATACTTTTACGCGGAAGGTGGTTATTAATGGGTGGAATGAAACCAGAATTCAAGCCCTCAAACAATCCAGCTGCATTTTCTTCAAAAATCTTCACTAAGGTGCCACATTTCTACAAATATTTACTAACAATGTTTAAAGAACTTAATTGATAACTGAGTATTTTTTTCAGGTAGCAACTTTTAATTATATATATTTTATGAATTTTATGCTACTTGTTTGGCCTCAGTGGTTGTGTTACGATTGGTCAATGGGTTGTATTCCTTTAATAGAAAACATACAAGATTATAGATTATTGGCAGCAATTCTTCTTTATTTATATGGATTTTTATACATTGTAGCAATTTTTAAAAACAAAGCATGTTCACAAAGGTGAGTACATACTGTCTACATTACTAGTACTAAGTACTACTACTAGTAGTAACTTTCCTTTAGTTTTTATAATCTTGATAAACATAATCATAATAGGCTAACAAATGTTTTAACTTCATTCTTATTGAATCGATATTGATTATTGATTATTGCCTTTAAACTCAGATATACTATTACTTATATACTATTGTTTGATACATTTCTTCTTGATTTTATTTTTGTTGTTAGCACATGAATATTACTTCCATTATCAATGATTTATGTGTTTAACTAAATAAATAACTTTATCTTTCAGGCTTATGATATTGGCCATGTCATTGCTTGTCATACCTTATTTACCAGCTGCAAATATATTTTTTCCAGTAGGATTTGTCATAGCTGAAAGAATATTGTACTTACCATCAGCTGGATATTGCCTCATTATTGCATTTATTGTCAATAAATTATGCTGTCACAAAAATAGAAGAATATACAAGGTACATATTTTTAAGCTTATGCACCTAAATCCTAATGCAAAGTGTTAAAACATTCAACTTTTTTATATTATGTAAGAAATATTCTTTTATTATAACAAGTACCAAGACAAAATAAATTATGCCTGCATTTTTTTTTATTTTTTTTTTCAGGCTACAATTATAGGATATATTTTCCTGATATTAATATACTCAACTAGGAGTTGGCAGAGAAGTTTTGATTGGCAGACAGAATACAATCTATTCTTAAATGGGTTTTCTGTTTGTCCCTTGAATGCTAAAGTTCGCTATAACATAGCAAAGGTTGCCGATGCTCAACAAAATACAACCTTGGCACTTTTTGAATATAAAGAGGCAATAAGGTAATTTGTAACAAAAAAAAAATAAATATTCTCACCTGACTATAGCCCATTTTAGGGTAACTTAGTTATTTCTTTTTCTTTGAATTAACTTTTCAATTTCTTTTTCAGATTATATCCTGAATACTATCAAGCTATGAACAATTTGGCGAATTTGCTTAAGAATCAAAAACAATTTGTTGAAGCAGAATTCCATCTTCGGAAAGCTCTCAGTTTGAAGTGAGTAATATTAATTTACTTTCATATTAAATGAGTAAACTAAATTTATTGCACCGTTTTTCGTTTATAATAAGTAGCTGAATGCCATTTTGACGTATAATAAAAATTAAGGCACATTTTTATATTTCAATTCATTAGGGAAGATTTTCCTGCCGCTTGGATGAACCTTGGCATCGTCCTTGCTAACACAAAGCATTACTATGAGTCTGAAATGGCATATAAAACAGCCTTAAAGTACCGGCGAATTTATCCAGATTGTTTATACAATTTAGGAAATTTGGTAAGTTATAATTTACTTTTATAATGTTATGCTCATAAACAAACAGTTTAGGAACCCGTCTTTTATATTTAAAAACAATTTCTTGATTCCGACTGGTACTCCCTGTGATTAGCCTATTAAAACAAATAATTTCTTTTGCTTTATTATATTAATAAAGATGGAAGGCGGAGTGAAGGTCGATGGCTTCGCGCATACCAGCTGATTACGGCCGCAATACTTAATTATTAGAAAATTTTTGCTAAAACTATGCCCCTAATTTTAATATTACATAATTATAATAAACATCGGCCTCCTAATGCTGTCTTTTAATATCGTTGGTGACTCGCCAGTCACTTTGTAGATATAAAACGTATCATTGGATATCCAAAAAATTTTGTGCCATCGTCCACGTAACGCCCCAACTCTAATTCTCGCTTGCTTCACTCCCTCAATGACAAGAACATTAATATTTGTCGTTTTGAGTTTTCAGTATTTAGAAATGAACAATACAGAGGCTGCTGCAGATAGTTGGTTTGCTGCACTCAATCTAAATCCGAAGCATGCCCACGCTTGGACTAACTTAATAGCAATGTTGGATAATACAGGTAAAATTTACAAATTATGCATAGCTTTATATGCACGTGTTAGTAATGATTAGATAAGATTTGGCGTAAAACTTTTTCTTTATTATTACTTTTGCAGCACCGTGTAACATTTATATCGGAGGTCGCGAAACCGTTAAATGTCTCGGAAACTTCTAAACTAATTTTAAAGCGCAACGAACTTGAAAATTCTACTAATATTGCCAATATATATGTCAAATTTCAGTTTGATTGAAGCACTGGTTCAAAATTTATCATGGAACATACATATATCTATAAAATGTGTTGTAGCCCCAACTATAGACCTTACTCGCTTCGCTATCACCTATAGGGCTGTATCAGCAGCGTGGCCGGCATTCATACAATTATTGAGACATACTAGTGGCATAATGCTGCCCAAACTGCACATCGATGCAGTTTGAGTCAATCCTGCAAAGCGGGAAGACCGCGGTCTACTGCGTTATCCAAATTGTAATATAAACCCCTTTTCAAGGGTAGTATTATTTAGTGAACTAGTTATTTAGTGTAATTAAATAAAAAAAACCTTTTTTTAAAAGGGACTTTATTTTTGGACTAACAGTGCGCTCGTTTAATAAAAGGTTCCTAATAGACCTTAGGTACCTACGCCTTGGCAAAAAAACACATGATTTTTTTTTGTTTGATTAATTTGTAATGATTAATTAATACGTATAATATTATGCTTTTTTTAAATAAATTTAGAAAGTATACAAAAATTTCCATCGCCCAGCAAGTTGGACATTTTAAAAATGTTCCTCTACTATCATGTTACTATGTGCAAGAATCGTCAATACAATCCACAGTAAAAGGCAAACGCAGTTCAATAGATTGAAGTTGATTGATTTATATTCTTATTCCCTCTCGGTACAGGTCAAACTGGGAAAGCATTGGAAATAATACCAAAGGCACTGGCTGAATTACCCAAAACGCCGTCGCTTATATTTGCTATTGCAAATATCTACGGCAGAATTAACCAATTCGACGTAGCCGAGGGCTACTTTAAAAAGGCTATACAATTGTTCAATCACAAGGTTCAGGCTATCCATTTTGCTAATATTGGTAAGTAAAAATATAGTAGATGTGGATGATAAAGCTTAATACCTGTTTTTCGAGAACCTTTATTTGGATCAGAAATTAAAACTTGAATTTTCATGTATTTCAAGATTTCGCTGGAAAACTGGTCCTTTTTTTATGTAATAGATTACAATCGAGCTGACGGTTCACCTGGTGTTCAGTGATCCCGTCGCCAATGGACACATCCGGAGAGTTGTGTGTGGATTGTCAACCTAAGAAATTGGATAAAACAGTTTTAGTGGATAGGACGGGTCGGGAATATAATAAGGATTAGAAATGAATGGGAAAATAAGAGGGAAGGAAAGCTCATCCGGCTACCCAGAATGTCATGGATACTTCATTTTATGCTGATTTGACTTTGTAGGGCGGTGGTACTAGAGCGAGCAGTACCGTATGAGTGCAGCAATAGCTGTGAAAGGATGTTAAGTTCTACCACGCGTTGGCGGAAATATCCTTAGGGCTCAGTCAACGTTTAAAGCTTGATATTTTAATCTCACACATTTTTCATCATAATATCTTCTTTTCTTCAAATACAATAATTTTATCGAGGATCGTTTTTAAAACATTATTCCAGCAGACGTTTAATTTAAGCCTTTGACATGGGCGAATATAGAGAGGGTCCGGGTGGGCCGTGTCCACCCGAGGATGTTTTAGTGCCCACCCTAGGATGTTCTAGTGCCCACTCTAGGATATTCTAGTGCCCATCCTAGAAAATAACCGTAGATAGGCCTTTGACAAACATTTTTGTCCCGTTATTTAAATTTCGATAAGATTAATATTACGGTTTTTTTTAAAAATTAAACAACTTTACGCATTTTATCGTGGTTTTAAACCGAAAATCCGTAAAGTTTTTTAATTTAAAATGTCAAATATTCGCGTAAGTCTAAGAAATAATATAGTATTACGCTTCTGGAATAACCAACATCATATTTTCATCTCTTAAACATTATGTCTTACATCGTCCCTACGTAGTTAAAAAGTGTAAAAAAAATATTTCCAATTATTTAAAAACAAATTAATAAATTCAAGGCTAAGTTGTTCGAATAAAATGTAATTTTAAAAATGGCACCAACCTTAGAATATACAGAAGTAACCATAGAACGCTAGTAACCGAATGTCAACCGTAAGCACGGAAGTGAACAGAATTTTGTTGCAAATCCTTTTAAAATAGTATCAAACAGTTATAATTGTCATAACAGTAACATAAAGAAACATATAGACAATGATTCTGTAAATTATCACTTCTTAAGGCACGATAGTTTAGGTAAAACAATAAATAAATAAATAACTATAAAATATAACTACGCGCCGCTGCTTACGCTCCCCAATCCGGTAATACTATTAGAGTGGCGGCCCGAGCCGAGGCTCCCCCGGGAGCCCTCGAGCTTAGCCACTCATAAAACGAGGTTTAGGC
>JAOCPS010798538.1:0-10192 GCA_025505425.1 Graphium colonna
TTTGTTAAACGACTATTTCTTATAACACTATGTGTACAATAAAATATTTTATATATAATATGTATAGTACATTGCCACAATTTTACCTGTCGGCTGATACATAAAAGTATTACAAACAGTACTGTTACAATGGCATTGCTAAGTTCGCTAACCTTACTGTACTTTTATTGCAACATTGAATTACACAGACCTACAGACGCATGCTAGAAATTCAAGATGATGTATATTTACTTCAGATTTATATATATGTTTACCAATTCTTATTGCACTAATAAGGCTCTTCGCACGGGACTGTACCATCGTCCTACACAAGATCCGGTATAAAATAAAGGCGTGTCCGGCTAGCCACTCTTATCCCCCTCCATTTTCATGGCTCCTGGCTCTTCTATTCAATTTTCTAAGCTGGATATCTACACGCAACTCTTCGGATGTTATGTGTCCATGGGCAATGGGATCGCTTAATATCAGGTGAACTGTATAATCGTTTGTCATTCTTTTTCTATAAAAAATGATAAATGTACAGATATGTGTTTGTATTTATTTGTTATTACATTAAGCTTTAAGCGAATAACACAAATATCTGTTATTGTCTAAATCTTTTAAGACGTTTTAAAAGACATAAGATTACATAAGATCTTTAAAATAACTTTACTCCTAAACCACAAGTCGAGTTAAATTCCTAGTCAATATCTTTACTTATATTAAAAAATGCGTATGATTTTTACTCAATGACGAAAAACACTGATGAATTCTTTGAATGGAATTTGACGCAGATATTGTATAAGATAGATTAACACACAACAGATGACCAGAATTTTTATATATTTAATATAAAAAGCTCCGTCAATTTTATTATTTTACCGTATCGCGTGCAAAGTTTAAGCGAATATATTCTTTGCCTTTACCATCGCTATCAGGTATCTCCACGTTGAAGATCAAACTGCGATACTGGTGTGAGGCCGTTGCACCTTATTGTTGCATAATCCTGCCCCGCCGGGTTCCTTATTGTTTTGTTCGTTGTACCTTTATTTTAGTTTTAATTCGCTCTGAAGATTTTTGTTTCGGATTGCACACACGCAAGCGTACGTGAGATGTTTTTTTTATTTAAGCTTCTTGCGCAATTTTATGTACAGCTGCGGACTTAATGCCAATGGCATTATCTATCAACCGTACAGAGAAAATGAGGTATGTTTAAGGTGGTAGAGCATAACATCCTTTTGTTGCACTTTTACGGCCACGCTCCTCCGGGGAAGTACCACCGCCCTTTATAAAGTCGGCATAAAATACGACATAAAGTATACATGACTTTTAGGGATGCCGGATGGCCATGTCTACCTTTTTCTTCTCCCACTCCTTTTCCTTCCAAATCCTTAAACCCGACCTATCCTATCCAATAAGCCTAATCTATCTTTTTCTATCCTCTTCCTATTCCTATCCCTTCCAAATCCTTAATCCCGACCCCATCATATTCTATCCAATTTCCCAGGTTGACTTTACTGGCAACTCTCCGGATGTTGCGTTTGTCTATGAGCGACGGGATCGCATACCACCAGGTAAACCGTTTGCTCGTTTGTCTTCCTCTCCGTAAAAGAAGATAAAATTGGTGCGAATTACGGCTAATGAAGGAAATAAATACACGATTGGATGACGGTGCAATAAACCGTAATGAAAGGGGACGCGACTTATAATTTACCGATGTGCGGCCATGACAGTTTTGCGAGAAACAAAGTGGCATTTTGACCGAAAAGTATTTGTTTGATCTTTTTATTCCACTTTTCGGGGAACGGTATTCGTTGCGTATGTAATGGCATTTTTGCGATGACTCGCCGCTTTCAAAAGGATACCTGACTCGGAATCCGCGAAGGTATAAAGGGTACAGAGATTGTTTTGTGTCGTTTGTTTTAACGTAAAAAACGCTTTTGAATTGTTGACAAACCATCAGTGAAGCGATCACTGTCATAAGACCAGTTTATTGCTATGTTCCGTCGCTACGGAAAATACTACGCTGGCCACCCGCTTGTCAGATCATATAATGTTCTCTTTTACTACTACTAGTTCTAGTTCTCTTTTACTAGTACTAGTTGTTCTCGTAGTGGTTTTTTTTAATTTAAAAATATGTTTTTTTATATAAAAAAAATATTTATCCTAGCCCCAAGTTACTTGAGGTCGGTTTCTAATCCACCCAGATATTACCTGAACTTCAGTTTTTACGCAAAGCGACTGGCAACTGACCTCCGCAACCCCAAAGGAGAAATTGAATTCTATTAGTTGTCAGTATATTTGAAGGCACTAACATCCTCTAACGACTGCCAAAGATGTTCTTGATAACCGGGGCCGACTTTTTACATGCCCGTCCGACGCATGGGTCATTTTTCTTTTCAGACAATCGGGTGATCAGCCCGCATTGCCCTAAACTAGCCAAGAACAGCAACACAAAGTCGTTGTTCCCCAGCGGCATTCGAACCCACGACCTCCGGTGTGTAAAGCAAGCGTCCACTCCACTAGACCACTCAAAGACTAAGCTTTATAAATACGTTAATATCTGTGCGTGCATTACTAACCTATATACTATCATAAATAATAATGTTTTGTTATGTTGTCTCTTCTTAGTTTAGAATCTTCTTTTCAAGAAATAAAATATTAATCTGAATGGAATTTATTACGTTTCCATTGCTACATAATTATCTATCTGAAGAATTTCAAGTATGTATTGAAAATTAATAAGCTAAAATATCCGCAAAGATCAAAGATCCGCAGGAAAAGTAACGGATACGAATATAGATATGAATCCCCCCCACCACGGTATCCGCGGATACGGATACGGATCCGGATATCCGTCACATCACTTATATTTACTATATTGACATTTTAAACCTCAGTGAATATTCACGTACCCACTGAATAGAATAACAAATATTACTAGTGAGTGACGCACGTCCATACTTAATACTTAATACTTTTTTTTTTCAAAAATATCATCACATTTTCGAAGATTAAATATTTAGAAACATCATCGGTTCAATAACTTGACAGAATTATTATTTTTGAAGTTTTTACTTAAAACTAGTGGTCGCCCAGTGGTCGAAATTCGACCATAATTAATTTAAGTTATAACGTTGAACATTATTAAGGTTCTATTGTCAAAGACTATAATTACAGATTCAATGCCAAGATTAATGTTAATTTGTCTATTTTTCAAACAAATTATATGTCTTCTATGTGCCACGGGACTGTAATGCAATCATGCTTTAGGTATGTTATTCACATAGTTGTGATGAGATCACAAAAAAGCAATATGAAACTTAAATGTGTCGAAGAATTCATTGAAATGAATATACCTTTATTATTTATTTCATAAAATAAATGACGTCAATTGACTTTGAGTTGCATATTTTGATAATTGTAATAAAAAACCCAAATTCAAAATTCAATTGCCTTATTTCAATAAAATACTTAAAACATTGTTCTCATTTTCAAAACTTTATGATAAATTAAAATAAAATATTGCCAGAAATAAAACATTGCTTTTAGAAAAAATTAATTTATCATCCATAATTATATTTAACATTCAGTAAGACTATAGACAAATAATACCAAAAACAAATACAGACTCGATTTGTAATTTGTGACAGAATATATATATGCATGTGTGTATTAAATACACGGTAATGATAATGTGTGCAACGCGTTATTTATTAAAAATATGTATTTGTACATATTTTTTTAAAAAATTATTAGCATTCGTCACCTCTTCTCGGTATAAACTAAAAGTGTGCGAAATTTCATACTCCTCCGTCCGCTCAATTTTCGTAAAAAGGGATCCAAAATTTTCGCTTCACGTATTAACATATAGATAATCCACACTAAGGTAATTTAAAATAATCGTGGTTTTGTAGGAGGAATGGGGTTCTGATATAATTCTTAAAAAAAAATTGTAATTTAATTTTTATATTAGTCCAAAGGTTAAGTATAACCAACCATTCAGCAAGGAAATGCAGTCAGCGTTCTTGGCAATATGCCACGCGAAGTAAGATTATTTGAATATTGTAGTTAGGTTAGTTATATTGCTTTGCATATATTTTTTAGTACTTTATATAAATAAAAAAAATGCATATGACATAAAAACTTGTAAATGATTTCTTTTAATAGGCAATTTCTGTCCTCGTTCCAGCGATCAAAATGCAAATGGGTTGTCAGTAAAGACTTAAATGGAGCGTCGCGGTACACAGCAATTACATGTCCGTCGCTCGTACCTTGAGACTTTTTGTTTAGGGCTAAATTACTTTGTATGCAAAACAATATTAAGCTTTTTTTATTTTCTATTGGAATTCCGGTATTCTAACATGACTTGTTTAGAAAAAAAGTTACACAATTCCATTGACCGGAACCGGAAAGGAACTGAAACATAAACCTCCTTATGACAAATCGTTGACTATCGATAGTACCGTACTAAGAACATTCTAAACCATGTGCAAAATTATTTTTAATTTCAAAACTAAGTGTCTCTTTTATCCAGGAATCATCTTTAGTACTATATATAATCTTATGATGAAAATACCGGGGTTAATCAATTTTAGAATGTTGTTTAATTCCGGTACTTACGTTAATCCACGTATTGTAATTAGGCAGAAATTGTATAATTGAATAATTAACAAGAAAATATCTAATGTAAACAATTTTTAATCTATATAATTTATTTATATATTACAGCTAGCCAACATAATATAAAATTAAGCAAGTGTGTACCTTTTATACGTCATTTTATACACGACGTGTAAAAGGTACATACTTGGGAAACGACGTATGCTAAGAATATGTCATTCTTAGCGAGCGTCGTTTCCCATTCATTAGAGCTGTGATTCCCAACCTTTTTTGGTCCACCACCCCCTTTTTCAAAAAAAAAAAGAAATATCTAATGCCCTCCTAAAATGCATAACCTTCTAAAATAACGATACCATCTTAAAGAGTGCAAGAGTGATGAACGTCAAAAATTCAGTGCCCCCTTTGAGGTACTTTTTTATGGAAAGGAAGACAAATGAGCATACGGTTCATCTGATGTTAAGTGATCTCGTCGCTCGTGGACACCCACAACATCTAACGAGTTGCGTGTGCGTTGTTAACCTGGGAAATTGGATATAAGGGTTTATTGGGCGGGATGGTGACAGATCAGGATTAAGGATTTGGAGGGAAAACGGTGGGAAAAGAAAAGAGTGGACATGCCCAATCGGCATTGCCAAAAGTCATGCAAACGTTATTTAATGCCGAATTTGTAAAGGCATAAAACCTAAGGAAAGAATCCTAACTAAAATATTTTTCCTTAAACATAAAACGCCCAAATCCAGAAGCATAACTATTAAAGACTTGTTAAGTTAATTAACGTTATAAGAAAACATTACACATAAATAACCATAATAAGTAGACCACCATAATGCTTATCAGAGCAGGAAATGATAGCAATCGCGAGCGAGATGCTGTCACGTCAATGTTCCACCCATAAGCGTTTAGAGCCAATAGAAATCTAATTATAAATCAACACGCAGAGTTTTACATAAATTTACTTATTGGAATACTTCTGTACTTTTGAAGCAAGCGACATTTTAATCAATTAGTGTTGTGCTGTCACGCGTTGCTTCCGCATTGCTGGCCTTGGAGAAATTCTGCTTTACTAGAAGTGAGATAGTACTAAGTGATTGACTTGATGGCTAGTGAGTATATGAAGAAAGAGATTCTTTCAGTTATTTATTCTTTAAAAAAAATCTCTTCAAATTCAATCGAGGAAAACTTAAAATAATTAATTTCTTTTAATTTGCTACATTATGTCTTACGTATAAGAACCCTAAACTTGTTTTCTTTATTGCTTTTAGATACCTTACGTCCTAAACGAATTACATCTTCGCAGGAATCCAAATTTAGCTAAACAAATATGAAGCTGAAGAGTTTGTTTGCTTGGTTCAATGCGCTAATTTCAGAAACTACTGGTCAGAATTTTGAAAAAATCTTTTAGTGTTTGATAGCCGATTTATCGAGGAAGGCTTTGGGCCATATTTCATCGCGCTATGACCAATAGAAGAAAAATTTGCGCGTATCTCCGTCATTTATGAACCATTTTCAAAGAATCAATATTTTTTTACATCTTAATAGATTATCCGATACAATTTACAAAAAAATCGGTTTATAGGTTTGTTTTTTTACATAAAATTAACAAAATTTACGAATGTTCGCACATATCTCCGCAAGTTACGAACTGATTTGAAAAAATAGTTTTTATAGAAATCAGACCGTAAGTTTGTTTATAAAATCAAAATAAAGGAGAAGATGTTTTGAAAGTACACTGATATGCAAACATAATATTTATTCGATTCAAGTTGTTTTGAATTCATCCATACGAATCAATAGATTGATTTGAAGCTTCCAATTATCACAAGTGGTTTGGTGATTGGTTATTGCGTTAGACGTCTGTCGTGATAAATCTAAACGAATGAAGCTGGTACGGATGCGACCAATTCCTGTTCTATTAACAGTAATCAGGCCGAATTCATTTTCGATTTCTCAACCTTCTATGCTAAGAAAAACGAAGTGTACCTAAAAGCCTAAAAATAAAGTTATTATTTTGTTTCCGAGGCTTACGCGAATATTAGACATTTTCAAATTAAACAACTTTACGGATTTAATCGCGGTTTATTTTTAAATTTTATCGCCCGACGTTTCGAACCCTTTACAGCGACCATGAACGCTTGAAAAATTTAAAAATGATTAAATTTTATAGATGAATTTTTGGGTAAAAATATACGAGTATGACATTACTTCAAAACTTTATAAATCACCCAGTTCTTTTGCGTCGCAGGTTAAACGAATAAAATGATATGCATATTTAATAATGCCCTTCATTAGCCGATGATTTTGCCAGGGACGGTTTTAGCTACAAATTTATTTTGCAGAAGATCTATCTATCATTTATATACCGACCATTTATGTCCTCTTCAGAGGATTGAAATAAAAATTTCCAAAAAAAAATACTTGGAGCGTATTGTGAACCGTTTCGTAAGCCCCTAAAATCGTGTACACTTTAGCATTTACAACATAAATAGCGACAACACTGCATTCAAATTGCGAAAATTCTCTTTCAATGCGAAACGGCGGGCAGACGGTACTTTTAAGGGGCTTCCAGGCGTATCCTGTATTCCCGTAGACGTAAATCCCGAGCCGAATCCGCACAAAAGCTTTTGCTGCCGATCCGTGCGGACCGCATTGGCTGATAAGAATGCAATTGTCGTACGTCGACTGCTGGTGAATTTAAAAGAACAGATTTAAGAGTAAAGCAAAGTCCAAAAATAAACACCGAATAATTATTTTTCTATTAAATGTAATCAAGTGTGCGTTTTACTTTCCCAAACTTTGGTGCAAAGAAAAATTTAACTATACTACTGCCTCCGTGGCCTAGCGGTTTAGGCGCTTGCTTTATAAACCGGAGGTCGTGGGTTCGAATCCCGCGCAAACAACAACTTTGTGCTGCTGTTTCTTGGTTAGTTTAGGGCAATGCGGGATGATCACACAAAGTCGGTCCCGGTTGTCAAGAACACATTTGGCAGTCGTTAAAGGATGTCAGTGCCTTCAAATAACCTGACAACTAATCCATCCGTCGAATACAGTTTGTTCATTTGGGTTGCGGAGGTCTGATGCCAGTCGATCTGTGTAAAAACTGATATTCAGTTTTTATTCCATTGGATTAAAAGCTGACCCCAAATAATTTGGGAATAAGGCTAGGAGGAAGATGCTGTATTACAAGGTTCCACTCTTCCGTGCAATAACTAATTTAAAAACTCTTAGTTGTTTTGTACTTAAAGGAAAAAAAACAATTTATTACAATTTAAAGAAAATAAAAAGTAAATTAAAACAGAACAAATTTTCTGTGCTGTATGTATGTATATATGCCAGTATGCATGGTAGTATATGTAAAGTTTCTAATTGTGCAGCCATTGTGGCTGATGCGGTGGCAATTAATTGGAAATGGGCGGAAGCTTGCGCCGTCTAGGATATCGCTTGCTAGCACTATCTCAAATTAATGCCACGTTGTTAACGATAATTAAAGACAAATGTATTATAGTATACAGGGTGATTGGTTAGTCACAACTAATATTAAAAGAGAGCACTCTGTACTCGATTGTCATCATATTTACGTAATAAAATTAGGAGCATAGTTTTTGAACAAATTTTCAAAAAAACGGGTGAAGGAAGGACACTATGCCGGCGGCGAACAGATGGCTAGCTGGCACAGTACATTGACCCGAAAACGGCACGGCTCGGGCCGTGTCCGCTGGGATACATATGGATTTCGTAAATAATTACTGAACTTTCGATTAAGTTCACTCAGTGGTCATCTGTTGCTGAGATATTGGCTGCGATGTAACAACTCCGGTCGTGGGTTCGAATCTCAATCCCAATCGCCAATATTTATGACCTACAAATATTTGTTTCGTATCTAGATGTTTGTCTTTGTGCGATTTACTTTTGTAAAACGCCCTGGTAACTCAAGATCTAGATATTTTGTTACTGGCAACATTTATAATAACTAGAAAAAGCATACCAGGATAAAGACACTAGTCAACTAATGTTCATCAAAGGCATTGAATTTAGTCAATTCTGTATGTTTATTTTTAAATTTTTATTAACAAAGTGTTTTATCAAATGATCTTTTGAACAAAATGTTATATTTATAAGGATTTTTTCTTTTGTAATTCCTTTCCCCAACAAATCCTTAATCCCCACCCCACTAAACCTATTATTCCCAATTTTCCAAGTTAACAACGCTCTCGCGACTGTCTGGATGTTGCGTGTGTCTGTGGGCGACAGGATCGTTTATCATCAAGTGAACCGTCTGCTCGTTTGCCTTCCTTTCCATAAAAAAAATCATGTTATATGAATCAAACATCAAGTAACGTTCGATTAATAAACCAATCAAATTATTAAAAATTTCAAAAGGAATTTATCGACAAACGAAATTAATGGACAGTTTGCTCCGCAGATCATTATTAAACGAAAAATTAAACATTGAATATCAAGGAATAAATAAATGGACTCTATTTGTACAGAAATACAAGCAATTATGAAGAGACGGGCGTTGTACCAACAAAAGACGCCACGCGACAAGATGGCGGCTAATATCCCGCCGTAATATTATTACGGACCTTAGTCCGGTTTTCGTGTAATTAAATGTAAATTTTACATTCGACCCAGTATTTACTATCACACAGCTTATATTTTACATCAATCCCCTTCGATTTATTTGTTAAAACATAACGTCAAAACAGTGTTATAATTTTTTACTAAGTAATATATTGCTTTGTCCCAAGCTATGTTATTGCTAATAAATTCAAATTGACTTAAAATATGAGTGCACTCCTGTTATAGTTGTTATATGATATATTTGTTTAGTCTGTGATTTCTTTTCATTAAATACTACCTAAATTAGGAAGGATCCCATGTAAACTTGGTTCAATTGCCTTTTAAAGGGAAAATTTGATAATAAACTAAAAACTGCTTAAAATCAAGCCAATTTCCAAATTGATTCATTAATATACAAATAATATTTATGAGAGCTCTTTAAGGATTGTTTTGATCGAGTATTCGATAATATTCCACTCCAACAAGTATGAGATAGCAGAGGTATGGTACGAAAATATCAGAATCAGGCTGACATTTTACACATCCATCCATTATTCCTGTCAGAAGATCCAATATGTAACCCGAACTGACATTATCCAGTCAGAAACATTTACAATGTGGTAGAGCAAAACGTCTTTTTACAGCTTTCGTTGCACTTCTACGGCCACGATCGCCCTTGGAAGTACCACCGCCCCTTATAAAGTCTGTATAAAATAAAGTATGCATAACTTTTGGGGATGTCTATACTTTTCCGTTCCCATCCTATCCAATAAACTTATGTTATCCAATTTCCCAGGTCGACAACGCATTCGCGACTCTCCGGATGTTGCGTGTGTCTATGGGGGACGGAATCTCTTACCATCAGGTGAACCGTCTCCTCGTTTGTCTTCCTTTCCATAGGAAAAAAATCTATATTAGAGGTTATAAATTCGTATTTATAAACTTCTTGTCAGTTAAATCCTTTTTGACACTTTTTTTATGGAAAGGAAGACAAACAAGCAGACGGTTCACCTGATGGTAAGTGATCCTG
>JAOCPS010798759.1:0-10191 GCA_025505425.1 Graphium colonna
TGTCTTCTTAATTTTACTTTTTTTATCGGAGCGTGATGATCATATAACTTAATAACTAATTTGTTAAAGATGCAAACCTTATCATCTATAGTTTCTGCCTCCATTAAAGGAATTCCATTAAAGGAAATTAAGAATTCTTCTGATGCAGACAGTTTAAAGGTGGATATGGGCAGTACAAATAATTAGGCCGGGCGATAAGTTGTGTAACGAAGTAGAAACCCTGTAGAGTGACCACAAACATTTTTGGAGGTTTTACTTTTTTCCAACGATAAAAATACATTTGACTTTGCATCGGAGATTAGTCCATGACAATAAGCAACATTACATTAGTGATAATATTCAGCAGTATAAGACAACAGGTTAAGTAGTATTACGGTGCAGAAGGTGTTTAAGTTTTTTATTTACTGTTGAATTCTTTAATTTATTTATATCTGTATAAAACATCATTGGATCTTCTTCTACGTATACTCAGTAAATCTCTAAATTTGAATGTGGTTAACGATTACATGCAATACCGATCTGATTATTACATCAAATTAATTAAAATTGTGTGCAATTAGCAAAACGAATACTCTATTTAAAAAGATTCAGAAAGCTTAAACGATAAAGACAATTATATTTAAAAAAAATGTATCAAATGTGTACAAAAATAATCAGATGATAATAAAATACATTGTAAAATGATTCAAATAAGAGCCTGAATTATTTCTAATTGCCCGTGACCGTATTTCAAACAACGTATTTCAGCTTTTTTAGTGTTAAGAGTAAATTTATTAGTACAATTTTGTGCTTTAAAAATAAAAAAATGTTTTTGTAACACCTTTTTTAATGTTTGGTCAAAAACTTTAACCTTGCACCTCTTTAATGTAATTAAACTAAGAAGTGGTTTTGTAATAAGTGTATTTGTATTATCTCATTATCTACCGTTACTAAAATTGCCACAGTTATATTTTTGGTTGGATATAATTCATTGTCCCACAAATATTCTTTTGATATTTATATTCGATCGTATCAAGTACCATAATATTAATTTTAAATATAGAATGAAAAACCCTGAAACATCTTATACGTTTGTTTATAAACCTTTTGCTGGAGATAATTCAATATGTAATTTTTATATATGAAAATATCAATTTTCCTATTCATCCATAAAAATCGAAATTTCAGCTTAGTCAGTCAACGGACGTTTAACATCTTATATAACAAAGCGCAACATTATTTTCAAAATGACATACGATATGTTGTTTTATGTTAAAAATTTTAACGAATTTTAACAGATTTATGGCCAAAATCGTAACCGTTTTTTGATTTGTAATAATTATCAATTACGTGTTTAAATTCAAAAGCATACACGCGACGTATATATGTTCTTGTATTTAAATGGTCAGCTTTTAAATTTAAAAACATCAAGTGGTAATTCAAGGGATCAATACGTTGAACCAAAAAATAACAGACTCATTCCTTAGCTTTATTATACTAGTCTTATCGTTTTTAATTAAACAGTATTATAAATAGTGCAGACGATATATACAATACGTTATATAGTTTTCTAACAAAATACGAAAATTAAATTTTTACATCCTCGTGACAATTGCTGTTTAGAAAAAATATCAAATTTCTTTTAGCAATTCAACACACTATTAAATTAAGAAACGAAGCAACGAAAATCTATTCATCCCAATTATGAACTATAAATTTAAATTATATTTTCATGTGCATACTCCTAGGAGAATTTGATTTTAGGTACACAATTTACATGCTGTAACATGCAACTATGTGACAAAGATTCATTACACGTATGTTTTTCGTATGTAATTGAAATATAACCACGTGTTTACGAAGTACATATAGAGTCAAAATATGATAAACGGTTCTCAGGATCATTGATGCAAATCAGCAAATTTTTACTAGGGGGATGAATGGATCATTCATTTACGTTAGTTTGATTATAACATAAAAATGCGTCTGTCTGCATTTTTTTAACCAATTCGTAAAAATCTGATACCACTGTTTTTTAACCGACTTCAAAAAAGGAGGAAGGTGCTAAATTCCAATGTTTATATATTTTTTTTATGTACGCGCGCGCATTTCTTCGCCGTTTCTGATCAAATCTTTTTTTTATTTTTTAGGGTATTCTTCTGAAATAAATATCGTCTGCATTTTGTTAAAAACCGTTTAATTTAAAACAGTAATTTTTATTTTATTTTATTTCAACAAAATCTACAGCTTATAAACCTAAACATTTCATAATTTCTGTATGTGATGTAGAAGCCATTATAGATTTACATTATTTATGCGCCACTTTACTAGAACAGGGTTCGGAAATGCGTAATGATTATATTTTATACAAGGCTTTATAAGTAACTTAACCTACGTCAGTGGGTTTACGCGCGCGCGTGTATGTGTGTATGAGGGAGAGAGAGAGAGAGTGTTTGTGTGGATGTGTGTCTGTATGTTTCTTGGATTTCACATATTTCGAGACATTCATCATTATAAACATTATTCTGGTGGTGACGAGAAGTGCAATCCTTAAGAATTTTAGTAACAGTGTTTTGACTATAGCTTTTGTGTGTAGAAGGGATCCGTATTTGAGAAATATTTATAATAAGTAATCAAAATTCATTCTCTCATTCATTTGGTACATTTTAAATAGCTGTTTTATTTTTTTTTGTATAGAGGATTCCAACTAGTGGCACAATATTCTAAAACGCTGCGGACATACGAAAAATATAGAATTTTTATGCAATTTATATCATTAAAACATTTAGTGATTCGCATTATAAAGCCAAGGTTTTTGTAGCCTTTGTTTATGTTACTCCCAAGTCTTTAACAATACTTATTTTAGTTATAAATTTTCCATCTATATGGTAGTCATATTGTAAATGATGCATTTTGCAAATGAAAGAAATTGATGCACATTTATTTCCGAATTCACGTTTATATATATTTTTTTACCATCTGCATAAAGGAGGAAACAAGTGTATTGGAAATATGATCCAATATCATGAAGGTAGGCAAAGCATACACGAGATCCTAGCAAGGATCCTTAGGGAATGGAGCCTCAAGACGATTAGATCTAACCTGGTCTATCTATGACTATAACTTTATTCTGGTTCTTTATAAAAATAAGAATAGATTACCACTTATACCAAAAGCTTGAAGTTTATGGAGAAGCATAATATGATCTACGCGGTCGAAAGCCTTTTCGAAGTCTGTATAAATAGCGTCGATTTGCAGACCGCCATCTACCTAGCGCAGCAGATAAAAAAAAGACATATTAGTGGTTGTAGAGCGACATATAACAAAGCCATGTTACTGGCGCGGTAGGGAAGATTATAACATTAGATATATATTGTTATAAACAAAATTTTCTAACATTTTGCTAAAAGTTTTTAATATAGAGATGGGTCTGTAGTTTTCGAGGTTTTTTATATATGGGAATAATATGTGCTTGCTTCTAAATCGTAAGGATTCATTAAACAAAATACTTATTGGGGCAGATAGCGCAGCAGCGCATCTTACTTTAAACAAAGGGGTATATCGAGGAGATATCTATTTTTTTAAAGTGATTAAGGACATATACATACATACATACACACACACACACACACACACACATATATATATCATCTTTTTCTCTCTAGTTCGCAATAAAACGAAGAAATCATAATCAAAGGGATTACGAGGAAGTGTTCAAAATCTATAAAAGCTATTTTCTTGACTACCGTGGAACATATTTATCGATGAGGTTATTTAAAAAGTTATAAAAAACAAGACACATCGATCTCTAATAGTCCTTCACTATGAATAGATAAATGACTAGGAAGTCATTTGCATTTATTTGTTTACATATATTTTCATAATCAGCTTTATGGAATTGTAATTTAAGGTGGATATTATTGGGCAAACAGGGTATAAGCATATCTGAAGCTTCAATTTCGAAAGTCGGATGAAAAACATCCTCGCATACAAGTGATATTGGTGATCTATTGTTAGCTATAGTGATGTTAATAAAAATGAGGTAAAGAATGTTATTGTAATCATTTGTATGCAGATTATGTTGGCGGAGACCGAGAATAATTGTCTGATTTACTAATGACTTTGCGGAGGTTTGTTAATTGGTTGTTCCTTATTTGAGAAGTATTGGAACGTCAAATAACCACAAGGAACAAACCATCAGAGCATGAGGACATCATAGAGGAAAGCAAAGTTGGAAATTTTTGTTATCGTTGTGGCATCAAATTGTCTGGGGGGAGATAAATAGCACAGATATGGAGGTTTTGGTTAATTCTAAAAGATTTTAAGTTTATTGTTAACCAAAGACATTCAAGACTTTCGTATGACCATTCAGGGCGACGTTTTACAGACAACCGTTCTGCAGTAGTAATCATAACACCGTCACCTCGTTTATTCCCACCGCGATAATGACGAAAGAAATTGGACTTACTATTCGACAGTTTTGCATCGAAAATGCCGTCATGTAACCATAATTCTGTTATTATTATCATGTTCGTTTTTGTTCTCAGGCCCCTAACATTTTGGTACAATATGTTTAATGTGTTATTTTTTGAAGGATATTTAATTCAATCCTTGTACTTGTGGTTTCGTTTTGTTTTTGTTTCAAGATATTGAAAAAATGCTGGGAATGGTTATATTCAAATGGCTTTATTCAATGTTTGTGCGTAAATGTGGATAATGTTTTTGATATTAAGTGTGAATAAATAATATTTATCTAATTCAATATCGTGTAAAATGTATGTGGATAACTGACGTAGTTTACATGCAATAAGTTATTAAAATAACAATAAACGTATAGACAAATGATAACAAAAATAAAATTGTATAAAAATCAATATTTAAAATTAATTTATAAACTTTACTTAAATAATATTTATCTAAGTCTAAATAAATTAAATAATATTTATATAATTCAATGTGTATCGTGTAAAATGTATGTGGATAACTGACGTAGTTTACATGTAATAAGTTATAAAAATAACAATAAACGTATACACAAATGATAAAAAAAATAAAATTGTATAAAAAGCAATATTTAAAATTGATAAACAATGATAAAAATTGCCATTATTGTATATCTAAACGATCTTTTTCAAATATGAATAGGTAAAAATTAACAGTGGAGGCATATCGTCGCTGCGTCAAACGTAAATACGACAGTTTTTTGTACACACATAGCGATAGTTTAATTCTCTTGCTTTTGTTTTGGCTTTCAGAAGATTCCTATAAGATGGCGTTAGATGTTCCTTAATGTAAATTCGTTTTGCTTCGGTTGTAGATAGAATATCGCAGGTAGAGAGTTTTTGGCATTTTTTACCGCAGAGAGAAATGCATCTTTATTACGAGTAGAACGCAATTGAAATAGCGCAATGATGGGATGTGATTTACTACTGTTTGGTTTGCGCGTTTGCACTCTATGGGCAAAATCAATATCAGGTTCTACGATTTTTCGCCCAGCCTTAGCTACGATTTTTGTAATATTGTCAGTGAGGCTTTCGTTATT
This sequence comes from Graphium colonna, assembly GCA_025505425.1. Classification (NCBI taxonomy): domain Eukaryota; kingdom Metazoa; phylum Arthropoda; class Insecta; order Lepidoptera; family Papilionidae; genus Graphium; species Graphium colonna. Next base: position 5,522 of record JAOCPS010798759.1, read on the forward strand.
TCTCTCTGGGACCCCTATAATTTCTAGATTGTGTTGTCGCACCCACTGTTCGTGCTTTGTAAAATCGTACTAGACCGCTGTAATTTTGTTCTTCATATCTTACAAATCTTTACGAAGGGATAAATTCAATTTTTTTAAAAATTCAATCCAATTTTAAAAGTTAATGCTCCCTCCCTAGCAACTTTTGAGTATCATCGTGTGTATCACCTATGTATTGAAGTGACTTTTCGAATTCACCCAATTTTATGTTAATTGCTTTAAATTCGTTACAAGTGAGTTCCTTTATTATAATTGGTACCTCATTTTTGATAATTTCTAGTATATCAATTCGCAATCTGTTTACTATTTCTAAATCAAAGTGTTTAGTGTTTTCTGGCGAAGCTGATGAACGCCGACGGCGGCGTCGTGTTTAAAACTCCCTATTATCCATTTCGTGTCGTTGGAATAATTTACAGGAGTATCGTTACTAACAGCTTTTTAGATAAACATTAAGGTCATTTCCATCTTACGGTCTTTTTGTAATTGTTTGCTTTTAGACCAACGCAGACGTAATGATAATGATTCTCGCACGCTGACTGCGTGCACGTTATGCCTTCAGAAACCTTGATATTGTTTTTGCACGTTTTACAGTTGCTAAGTTTATTTAAACAGAAATAATACTATCATACCAAAATATATAAAAATAGGGTAGATGAATAAACACTTATTTGTTACTGCGTTATGTTCGGTCTAGAGTCTGTGAACCAAAGGTCGTAAATGCTGTGCAAATCGTGTCGCTGTGCAAATATAACCGTGTTACCAATTTAACTCCAAAGTTCAATTGGTAGCACGGTTATATTTGCACAGTCAATTTATAATTTTGGTTTAGTCTTCAAAACAATCCTTTTCTTTTTAACACCTTATATATAAGCAGAAAGTAAACTCTTTAAATAATCACTCAAAAATAATCACTGTAAGCGCATTTGAACACCGACAAGAAATATTTAGAAGCAAGATGTCTACGTTGTAACATTGCCGTGTGGGGTCAGGTCCTTACCTTTATTACTAACAAAAACCATAATTCTAGTAATATTATGGTATTAATTTACCAGTTAAATAACAAAATAACAGACTAACTCCTCCTCAGTCAATCTGTTATTTTTTGGTTCAACGCATTGATCCCTTAAATTATCAGTTGATATTTTTTTAATTTGAGAGCCGACCACTTAAATACAAAAGCATACATGCGTCGCGCGTATACTTTTGAAATTTAAATAGAAATTATAAATCGAAAAACGATTTCGATTTTGGCTATGAATTTGTTAAAATATTCAACGATATGTTGTTTTACACCAGATCGTCTGTACTTATTTGAGATAAACCGTCAAACGGAACTTTAATTTGACTTTATAGTTTAATAAGACGGTCGAGCATTGTATCAAAAATAAAAAAAATTAAATATAAAATTTTACACATATTATAAAATTTTAAGCACTATACATGAAATTTTAATTATTTAGTATCGAGAACAGATTTGCGTTTGTAGCAACTTTAAATATGTAAAATTAGGCCTTCATTTATTAAATTGGCAGATTTTTTGTTACTCCACAAGATTTATAAAGTGTGATAAGTATTTATGGAGAAGTATTTGTATTTATCTTTATAAAATTAATAATTTAAGAATTAAATCTCATGGACCGCGTGACTGCTGAGTGTTAAAAGTATATGTGTGATCTATCACAAACCAACCTACAGCCATCGTTCTGTTTGGCTGTGAAGATAAAAAAATATGTTTAAATTACTTCACAATAAGCACAAACTTATTAAATGGTTTTGTTAGTGTTTTCTGTCTAAACTTAACCTACAAATATGTGTCAAGTGCTGCATTGCATTATAAAGTTACTAATATACAAAGACAAAGAGGAGATTATTCAACATAATTTGTGTGAAAATAGATCACGTTAAGTACTAAAAATATTTATCACAACATTTGCCACTTTCAGGTCAAAGTTGGCTCAGAAAATTGTTGCTGATATTGTATGGTGGCAATCTAAAGAAAATGCATACGTGAATAATACACTGGGCACTAGTAATCACACAAAGACACTATCTTCGTTGCAGAACCTAACCTTGCGTAATGAAAAATTAGCGTAATACAAAAAATAAACACATTATGTATATCTGTAAATTACACCATATGAACAGATGTAAATATATTTATTTTTCATATATTTTATATACACATAGGATCAGAGGACTATCGTTTTATGACAAGGACTTGACAGTGACACAGTATGATCCATGTGATTGCGAAAAGGTCTATCATTTAAATTGAAGAGAAATGTCGCAAACGCTTTTTAGGGTGTAATGTAAATGTGCTGTCACAACTAACTTTATATATGTACCTCTGTATTTTAGAATTGCAAATAGAAATGATAAAGCTTACCAAATGTATAGTGGATTGTAAATACACGATGTTTAAATTTGAATGACACTGTTCTTTATATATTGTAGTCACATATTCAAATAACTCCTAAAGTAAACCAATTTTTTTTAACTGCGTTTGTATAAGTCTATACTGACAAATTTATTTTTAAAGAAATAATTTATTTAAAGATGTTTTTTTTTGTTGCAATAATGTGTAATTGGTGTAATTGCACATAATTGCAAAAAACATCTTTAAAAAAATCATTTCTACATTCTAAATTCAAAGAAATACTGCCAAGTATGAGAAGTCTTCGTGTTTCTTCCCCTAGCCTTTTACCAAGTTACTTGGTTTCGGTGTCTTATCCACCCAAATAATACAGTGTCAATTTTTTACGCAGAACGACTGACATCTGATATACGTAACCCAAAGGGATAAACTTAATTCCAAGGAAGGATTAATTTTCAGAATATTTGAAGGCGCGGACATCCTATAAAGACTGCGAAAGATCTGGCGTATGGATCATCTTTATTTTCAGGCAATCGAGTGATCAGCCAACATTTTCCTTACCGAACCAAGGAACAACAACACAAAGTCGTTGTCCCCCCGCAGGGCCCGAGCCCACGACTTCTGATTTGTAAAGCAAGCGCCCATTTAAGCTGGAATTTAGAATACCATGTCGTGTCATGGACATTATAGAATTTCACAAGAATTATGAGGGACTGGTACACGACCCATTCTATGGCAGCGTTGAGTACAAGTAGAAGAATAATCATTAAGTTTCAACTTTGTATGCAGTACTTCATTAATTATTGGGATTACATTCTCATTTTTTACTTCGGGTACGCCATGGAACAGAAGTATCTTTCTTCTACTCCGCATCGCCATACAGTCGACATCACAGGCAAGAATCTCCACCTGTGATTGAAGACCAGTCAGAGCCTACATCACAAATGTTTTAAACATTGCTAATTCGCCAGCTATAGTTATTGTAGTTCTACAAACAGAAGAATTGGAAGTCTAGATTAATTCTTCTTCGAATTTGTCCATTCTTTTTGGAACGTCTCCATCAAATCGGACAAAGTGCTCTTTAGAGAACTCTCCATAGTGTAAATATGTGACAAATAAAGATATTTACAAGAAATTTTAACTTTTGTTGTTGTGTTGTATAGAAAACACTCACTGGTAAGTCATTTAATTTAACTAGCAATTATATTAATTCAAATTAATTGACAACTATACTTTTATATTTTTAATATAAAATAAAAACAAGAGCAAAATTTTTATTACACTAACACATCTACCCACCTCTAACATTATACGTACTTATTATTATCTATATATCATCCCAGCTAAACTAAAAACTTTAATTTCATCCACCACATAATAATAATTTCGTACAATTTGGCATAAAACTATTTAAATAATACTTTTTACAAAATGATTCTTTGTTGCCCTACGACATAGGCTTCCTCTAACGTCTTCCACTGATTTCCGTCTGCTGCCACTCTTTAGTCCTTACATTTTTTATTCCATTTTTCGTCCTTATAACGGAGCAAATTCCCTATCCATCTCAATTTTTGTTGGTCGATACGGGATAAAATATATGTTAATAATAAATATAATGTATATTAAATAATTTATCATCTATGTCAATAAGTCACAGCCACACGAGAAAAATTTATACACACCACAATAATATTAATAAAATAGTATGTTAAAAAAGTGATGTGAGGAAATTTAACGACTTTAGCAAAAAATATGAGCAGATTCAATAAAAACAAACAAAAAACAATAGACACTCGTGAAACTTCAATAGAAAATATGCAGGCAAAATAGAACATAATAGCGAAACACACTGGATTAACGAAGAGCTAGAAGCAGTACAACGACTAGGTTCGATGCCAGAAATTATAATACATACAATAGACATTCAATCAGCAATAAACAGGACTCTGAATAGGAAAACACAATGGCCAGATAAAATTCATAATTATAAAGTATTTCACCGAAACCCTTGAAACTACAGTTAATGTCTGCAATACTTTTATACAGAACCCCCAAAAGACGAAGACACGATGTACCTAGCTAATTATCGCCCAATTACCTGCTTATTAATACTATACAAATTAGTTACCTCTGTTGTATAAAATCAATTAACATCTGACTAAAAATAACCTGATTGCGGAAGAACAAAAGGGTTGCAGAAAAGGCTCGAGGGAGTGCAAAGAACAACTGGTAATTGACACTGAGATGCACAACCTAG
>JAOCPS010798869.1:0-10190 GCA_025505425.1 Graphium colonna
TATATATCAGACAAACTTAAAAAAACCAAGAACAAGACTATTCGACCGAAATCCTTATACGCAAGCATAATTTTTTGCTGCTTTTAAATACACGTAAGGAACTATGTAAACTGATTAAAAATTTGCATAAATACATACATTGCTAACCAAAGCTCTAGTTAGAACTAATGCCCCCCTTAAAAAGCGAACTGTAACGCTCTATTTTAAAACTCTACACAACAAATCGCATAATGAGCTAGTCCATAGATATATCCTACATATAGAGTAGGCTAGCCAAGCAAAGAATTGTCTCGTCAATACAAAAATCATATATACGTAAATAAAGTCCTCCTGACCGAATTTCGACCACGCCGGCCAATCTACTCCGAGATCAGCCAGCTGCGCAGGTGATATTATAGTGCACAAGTGCACGCGCAAACAAAGGTGCACTCTCTCCGACATATGGATCTTTTCAGACAATCGGGCGATCAGCCCGCAACGCTCTAATCGAACCAAAAAAACAATAACACAAAATTATTGCTTTAAAACCTTGGTACGATATGCCATATAAAAATGGACACTGTCTTTTCATTCATCGGTGAACTTAATTCTTGTTAAAGATTGTGGAAGTTTTATTTCACGTATTAATATAATAATTACATAAAATATAGTATGAATCGTGAATATGACATATTTTTTTCGATTATTTGACAACATTTTCGATGGATGATATGATTCGCCTACTGTACTTTTAATATCTCTATGACCAGACAAGTTAATTCGCACCGCGTATATAAATGGTAGGGTCGGTAAAAAACGGTAGCCATTCGTGAATTGGTAGGATTGCGGTGGGCAAGTGATCCAAATAGGCTCGCGCGTGTCGCCATCTAGCGGGCGAGTTTGTAACTGGTACACATTATCTGCATGTTTTTTTAGTTTAAATTGTTTCTTTGGAAATATTTTATGTATATAGGATATCGGTTTAATGTTCCAATTTGCTCTTACATTTTTTTCTTCTATGGTACTTGTATGTAAAAGCTATGACGATGTTATAATTTTGTTGACACGGTAACTTGGAAACAGTTCTATTTAAAGTTCCGCACCTCAAAAGAAGAAAAACAGAACCCTTATAGGATCACTTTGTTGTCTGTCAATTCTTGACAGACGCTCAAGAACCTTTTTCTCAGAAACGCGTGAAGGTATAGAGTTTAGATGCATACCAAATACTCAAGTCTACTTTCGGTTAGAGTTGTAAAAAAATCAAACTTCTTAGGTAACGCAGTGCTTCAAATTTTCTATTTTTAACGGACTCTCGAAAAGGAATCAAAACGAAATTTCGTACGAAGCTACGTCTTATAGCATAGATAAGGGAATTTACGAAAAACACAAATTGTCATTTATATCACATAATAAAAATAATTTTATTAATTTTGAACTTACTACCCGTTTCCTCGTTAATGCGTAGAGGTATTACATTGAAATTTATACCAAATACTCTAGTCTACAATACCTTTAAATTGAAAAAAAAATCAAAGTTCTACGTTAACGCAATCAAAAGAAACAACAATTTAAGCAGCATATTTGGAAACTCGTGACTTTTCGCATACCCTGTAGGTTTTGATTCCCTTACGAGTAAAGGAATAAAAACCTACAGGGTATGCGAAAACTATTAAATTTTAATTACGTCGTATAAAAAAAATGTTTTTAATTATTTTCGAAAACGCGTATAGGTATTAAACTGAAATTCATATCAAATACTCAGGATGATAAACCGTTAAGCTGTAAGAAAATCAAAGTTCATTCCAATGCAATTAGAAGCACAGCATTTTAAGCTGCATATTTTGAAACTCGCAACAACCCACAAGGGCCTCAAAACCTAAAGGATACTTCTCGTTGACATAGAACTTGGTGGAATGGTAAGCGATCCCTTCAACTATAGACACACGCAACAACCGAAGAGTTGCGAGTGCGTTGTCAATCTGGGAAAATGGATAGAACAGGTTTTTGGATGGGATGAGGTCGAGCTTAAGGATTTGAAGAGGAAAGGAGTCGGAAAAAAGGATATGGTCTACATGGCCTTCCGGCATCCCTAAAACTCGTGCATACTTTATTTTGTGTCGACTTTATAGATGGTGGTGGTACTTGACTGGGCAAACTTGGCCGTAAAAGTGCAGCAAAAGCTGAGAAAAGTACTTCTTAATTAAGTTTAAACTATAAAATACGAGGGCTACACTGATTTTTTTTTAGAATTTTGAATTTTGAAAAATTTTGAAATCGGATCTTTTTACGAATAATGCTGAGTATATAATTTATTCCTTTGTAATTTGTTTAACGGTCTGGCGACAAATTGAAAACAGTCTGTGTTTTTTTTTATGGAGAAGGAGGCAAACGAGCAGGCAGCTCACCTGATGTTAAGCGATCACTGCCGCCCATGGACTCCCGCAACACCAGAGGAGTTACAAGAGCGTTGCCGGCCTTTTAGATAAGAGAACGCTCGTTTCTTAAAGGTCCCGAACTCGTATCGGTCCGGAAATACCGCTGGCGACAATTCATTCCACAAGGAAGTCGTGCGTGGTAGGAAATGAAAATATTTCTAAAATATCTGGGGTCCTGGGGCATATATATGAATTTTGGACACAGAGTTGAAATTTTAGGGTGAAATTAGTAAAATTATTAAAAAAAAAACAAGATTAATTAATAAAAAAAATCTACGTCTATTTTAAAAATGAGTGAAGCCTTCTAAGAGTTAGACTCTAGACTAGAAAACCACTGTTTAATTTTTAACTGTTGAATTGGATTTCATCAGCACCTAGCTTACTTTACTTGCTATACGTTGTTCGAAATTGAACGAGCTTAAAATCGTTTAAAATCTTCTGCCATTTTTTTGAAAGAATGTACAAATTTGACTCTTTCAGCTGCCACCGACTACTCATCTGGTATAAACTCGTCGAGACTTATTGGAAATCCACTCAGTAGCAATTTTAGCCCATGGATTCGTGTCCATATGACTGACGTGTCCAGACCAGTTTTTATTTAAATGTGGCCGATACAATATAAATGTCTGCAATCCTAATTTTTCAACGAAGCATTGCGATTTGAGCTCCATGGATATTTGGCCAATCTTGAGACGGGTGTTTTGATGTTAGGTTAAAGACCAGGTTTGAGCACCGTACTTTAGGATGGGTGGGATTCAAGTGTCGATATGCTTACGATTCAGATAAAGTGGAAGCTTACCATTTTTATCTGCTTCATGGATCCGTAGCTTCTCCAGGCGTTTTATTTTCGTTACTTAAGTTATTTTGCCTCTCCTGTAAGACTCAATGAGGTATTAGCAGTATCTTCATATTGTATGTGTACCCAATCTATAACATTTCTTGAAATAAGAGAATATTGTCAGCAGAACGAGGGTTCGTGGGCCTTTTTCTGCCTACGTATTTTTTTAAAGAGAGAGGGAGGCTAGGAGGTTAATGATTAACGCCGCCCATCCCTAAGTCATATTGGTCCAGAAATACCGCTGGCCACAGTAGTTTCCACAAAGGTGTCGTGCGTGGCACAAAATGATGGCGGAATCTCACAGTAGTGGACTGCCAACCATCAAGGTGGTAGCGATGGTAGTTGGGAGTATTTCGCGTTGTACGCTTTACAAACTCAGCAGCAAGAATTATTCTGAACAATTCCTCAGAACAATCCCCGTGGTACATGCGATAGAAAATGCTGAGAGAAGCAACATCTCTCCGCAAGGACAGGGAATCAAGCTGATCGAAAGAACTGGGTCAGCGATGATTCGAATAGCTATTTTGGATGCAGTCAAATCGAAGAAGCTGGTAAAGAGGTGCCCTAGCCCAGAGATGAGAACAGTATTCCGTATGTGGCCGAACTTGTGCTTTATAAAGCTGAATGCGGTGAGTCGGCTGGAAGTACTGCTCCGCTCTGCTGAGGATGCCAAGTTTTTTAGACGCCAACTTCACTTTATCTTCCAAGTGACCGCGGAACTGTACGTCACTCGATATGTCGACGCCGAGTATGCTGAAGCTGTGGCAACCAGGGAAGTGTTCTTATAGTGAGGAGATACGACAAAGGGTTTCTTTTTACCGGTGAACGCGCAAACTTGTGTCTTCTGGGGGTTAAATTGGATTAAATTTAGTCGACCCCAATCATTCAGATTTCAGGCACAAGTTTGTACCGGCACTCGTCGACGTAGTCCTGAGAAATAGTGCCGGCTGGTATAAAAGGTATTGTGTGTACTTTAATTTGCATAACAATGAATGTTGCTAATGCGGACATATCATTGATGTGCAGAAGAAACAGTGTGGGAGATAGCACGCAGCCTTGGTGCTCCGATCTGCAAGGGAGCTGGTTATCCAGTCGCATAATTTCTCAGGTAGTCACTAAGATGTAATCTTGGAAAGAAGCGCTTTGTACCATACCCGATTGAAGGCCTTTGCTACGTCCAAGCTAACCGCCAAAGCCTCCCCCTTGCTCTCAATTGCTTCCACCAATCGATGGGTCAGGTATACAAGTAGATCACCAGCTGATCGATTTTTGTGGAACCCGTATTGTCGGTCATTGATTAGCTGGTGATCCTCTAGGTACTTGAAGAGTTGGGTGTTGATAATAGACTCCATAATTTTTGAGAACAAAGAGGTAATGGCAATCGGCCTAAAGTTGGACTGATCCGAGCGATTGCCTTTCTTTGGGATCGGGTGCACTAAAGCCGTTTTCCAAGATACGGGACCACACCTAAGGTGTGGTCTCGTATCTTGGAAAACGCATAAAAAGACACGTTAAAACTGTACCAACTCTGGAGCACACGTCCTCAGCAAAATAGCAGGAATTCCATCGGGCCCACTAGACTCATGGACATCAAGGGAGAAAAGCGCTTTACGCAATGCTTTCAAATGAAAGTGTATGCCGGGGATGGAGTATTCACACCGTGGGATGAACGGCGGTGTGTACCCTACATCATACAAAGTAGAGTTTGACGCAAAAAGAGTGCACAGAAGGTCGGCTTTCTCTTTAGCGGTATGCGCCAGCGAGTCATCCACGCTGTGCATGGATGGTAAAGATGGCGTACAGAAGTTCCCTTCGACATATTTAGCGAGAGACCAAAATGCGCGAGTGCCCGAAGGCATGCGAACTAGTCTCTAGCCAATTTTGCCATTGTGCTCCGACTTTGCCGCGGCTATCATACGCCACGGCAAAGTCCTGAACAGATCTCCCCGCACGATTGGTGGTCTGTGATCCGAGCTATTCTAGAGCTAGCTATCCGAGCTATATAAATATATTTTCAACTCTTAAAAAAACTCTTAAAATCCCTCTTAAAATTTCTTGAAATACATTATCAAGTACCTATTGAGACGACGACCAGTCAGATTTTTCATTATTTAAACAATTCTCGTAGTGATGCTATATCTGATACCATATATTAGTACAATACTTAAAAAAATTGAGAAATTTAACGTATCGTGCTCTACACTACGTTTAAACTTCTATAAAGAAACAAATTATCAATTTGTTTAACACTATCTTAGTGTAAGTATAATTTAAAGATGGTGATACATATTAAACAAACGTTCCTGGCAATTTATTTGTACAGATGGTAATTTTCCGTTAAATTTCATTGCAAAATATTAGTGCGACGGGTTAAGTGCTATTTTAGGCAATAATATTGTATTTTTAATTACATCACTTATAAAAATGGCCGATACGGGGAATACGAATACCCTTGACAAGGACATGATGAAGGTCAGACAAATGGAGCAAGAAAAGAATTGGAAAATATTTTTTAAGCAGGTGTGAATTTTTTTCCTATATTTTGATGTATGCAAAAATATATTTAAATTAATATTTTCAGTTAAAACTTTATTTATATTAACATATTTTTAATTTTTACGTTAATCATTAAAATGTCTTTTTGTTTATTGAAGTGGAATTTAATTAGCAGTCTTAATATCAAGGTACAAAACTTTGTCTTTAAAAATAAAAAGGACTTATTTTATATTATATAATTATATATTTTTGTGATGACAAAATAAAAGAGTTTTACTAAATGCATGTGAAAGTATATTTTATATCATAGGAAGAACCTTCCTTTTATTTTAAAATATACGGGTATTGGTCATATTTGTACCTAAAGGTAAATAAAAAAAACTAGTAAATTAATCTGAAAACTGCCAATAAAACCTCAAGGAACAGCCTGTTTAAAGTTGAACTTTAAAATACTACTTCTTCTTCTTTGAAAAATATTAGGTTAAGTTTCTTGTAAAGAAATGGGAGTAGCAGAGACGTTTAAATAGTGATCAGTAATACAGAGATATTTTTTATAAAAATTAGGTGGTGAATGAGAAGACAGTTCTCGGTTTAATGTTGAAGTAGTATATCTACAGATTTTTCAGTAATAAATGGCTGCATGAACCTATAAAGGTAAAATTCTCTATGAAACCGTATTTCAGCTCTCCGTTGTTATCGAAGTTTGGACCTCATATTTCATGTATGGCCTCGTTTTGGGTGCACCAACAGTGTTCATTCCGCAATTGAGGCAAGACAAAAGTTTGAATCACATAATCAGCGAAGAAATGGCATCGTGGCTTTGTAAGACCAGAAATATTAAATTCCTGAATAAAATATTAAAAAAATAACATAAAATAAATAATTATTACATACATTTATCTTTCAGCTTCAGCTCACATTTGCAGTGCAGTTCCTAACGTAATTATTATAAGTATATTGGCCCAATATATTGGAAGGAAGAAAACATATCTTATCGTCAGCATCACATCATTGGGAGGTTTCTTACTGTTGTATTTTAGTGTATCGGTATTGCAAATATTCATAAGCGAAATTATACAAGGGATGCTTGTGGCTAGTCAAATAACATTAGCAATTTTTGTTGCAACGGAATACACGTCGCCAGCGTATCGAGGTGTATTCATGACTCTAAAAGCAGCTTCGCTATTTTGGGGTGTATGGATTGCAAATGTAATCGGAACGTTTTTCCATTGGAGGAAAATCGCCCTATTAGGTATTTTATGTGGCATATTCAAAACAGTAACTGTAAGTTTTTCACCCGAGTCACCATATTGGTTGGCGAGTAAAGGTCGTTTAAATGACTGTGCAGATTCGCATAGGTGGTTAAAAGGTTATGGGCAAGACGCTGAGAAAGAATTGGAAGAAATATTTGCCTCTGAAAGAGAGCGATCAAAAAGTTCAAGACACAAAAATGATGATAAGTCTGCCGTGAGTGAGTTGTTTGAAATAATTTGTTCCAAAGAATTTTATAAGCCTGTATTAATATCCATGTTGATATTAGGTCTTTTTAATCTGTCGGGAAAAGTAGTTTGTAGCGTTTATATTATTGATATTATTAAGGACATTACAGATAGTGAAAAAACAGCTTATATAGGAATGCTAATATTAGATGGAATTACGGTTTTGTGTATGTATTTAGGTAGTGGATTAACAAAACTGTTTAAAAGGCGGACCCTTTTGCTTACGACATCATCTGCTGCAATTTTGGTATTATTTACAATATCTGTTTATTTATTTTTTATAAGTTTAGGTTTTATAAAAGAAAATAAATTTTTATCAGTATTTTTATTAGCAATGTATTCTATTATGATAAGTTTTGGGCCTATTAACATGTGTTCAACAATTTACGGCGAATTGGTGTCTATTAAATATCGTTCGTTCATGATGACTGTTATAGGTATGTACGGTTTCACAATAACGGCAATCATGCTAAAAATCAGCCCGTTTTTATTTAGAACTCTAAAATTGTACGGAGCATTTACGATTTACGGCGTGTCAAGTTTAATTTTAGTATTACTACTTAAGAAATATTTACCGGAAACTAAAGACAAGACTCTTCAAGAAATACAAGATAGTTTAACAAAAAGAACAAAGAAAGAAGAAATCGTAGATTTAATATAAAACTATTCATTTCAAGATCAAATTATTTCATCTATTACGGTGTTTATTTACTAAAATAATTCAGAAAATGCACGAACTGAACTTACTTTATAACTAAACTGTATACTAAAATGTAAAATAAAATCATGCAATTCATTCTCTATGTACTGTAATAAATGCTGTGAGATTATAAATTATATTTATAAATAAGAGACATTTTATCTGAAAACTTTAGGTTAGATTCGGACAAGGAATAGATAAGAAACAACAAATTTCTAACACAAGTACAAAGTATTTTTTAAAGCTGATATTTAGGTTATTGCAAATATTTATTATAAGAGAAGCTGCACTCAATCTTCTGGTTTCTTATCTGAGCCATAGAATTCAAACAGTTGAAGTGAATGGGAAGAGATCTCCTGGGGCCTTGGTTAGTATAGGGGTTCCACAGGGATCTATTCTTGGGCCTTTTCTCTTCCCTGCCTATGTAAATGACCTACCTTATTTAGTCAGTAAACGTCACGAGATAGTATTGTTTGCTGACGATACTTCTTTAGTTTTTAAAGTTAAGCGACATTCCTCTAATTATTACGACGTGAAAAATTTTCCTTCTACGGTATCACTTCGGTTCAGTGCTAACAATGTTAGATAGTAAAAAAAACTAAATGTATCAAATTTAGCACACAAGCTGATGTAATTCTAGATTGGAGTGTTAGACCAAATTGACTCAACTGTATTTTAGGAATTACTATTGATGCCAAACTGCAGTGGGGTCTTCATATTAATAAGCTGGCGAATAGACTTAGCTCAGCAGTATATGCGGTTAAAAAATCAGACAATTAACGGAAGTAGAGACGGCCCGTTTGGTATATTTTAGTTACTTCCATAGCTTGATGCCTTATGGTATTCTTCCTTGGGGAAATCTTCTTCATTAACACTTTATTTCTACTTCAAAAAAAAAGCTATCCGATTTATAACCTCGGCTCCAAAAGCTTTACTGCGAGAATTGTTTAAAGATATAAAAATCCTGACTGTCGCTTCTTAGTACGTTTTTGATAATGTTATGTACGTTCATAGACATAAGAATCAATTTGTGAAATTAAGCAACGTGCATGACAGAAATACAAGGAACAAACATAAGTTTATTCTTCCAGTATGTAGACTGAGAAGAATTAATAAATCTTTTCTGGGACAATGTATACGCTTTTACAACAAAATACCTGAAAATGTTCAAAAATTTTCTATTAATAAATTTAAGAAAATATCAAGGATCTTTTGTGTGTATAGTAGGATATTATGATACTAATGATTACTTATGACAACACACTGGTAATGAACTGCTCGCTCCAGGCTTTCTCAAGTAATATTTATTGCTAGTAAATTTTATTACATGCTTTAAAATAATAGTCCCGCTGGGTTTCTTACGCCGGTTCTTCTTAGGTCAGTGGCTATCATTTATCGAACCGGTGGTAGCATCCTTGACTATAAGCAAGTGTTATTAAATTTATCAATAAGCAAGTGTTATCACTTTAATATTGAATTAAGAAATTTGAATTTGAATTATATTAGAACTATTTAAACCACTTGCATCTTTCTAAATTGGTTTTTATTTAGTTAAAATGATAAAATGGCATACATATACATTATCTGAGCATATTTTTAAAAGATATGGCGTTATTATTTGCCATGCACACGAATTTAATGAGCCTGTGTATTACGTTATCGTCATTACTTTCGTGCTTGTATGTTATACTTTGTAGAAACACGTTTGACTTTAATTGTAATTTAAAATAATTTACGAGGTATGGTTGCCTTGTTTGGTACAGTTCTTATATTTACTTGAAATAACAAACATCTTCAGGAATATTTATGAAAACGATATCTTAGAACCCATTATGAAGCAGGTATGGTTTTACTTTAGTTTTGTAAACAATTAAGTTACTTGTTTTTTATGAATTAACTTAGTTTAGAGAGTATTAATTATTAAGTGGAAATTAATTAAAATTTTATTAAATATATCGATAGCTGGCTTTGAAATGTGGCGTTCAGTAATGTTATTCTGCGGACAAATTCGGCATTCAATATTTTTAGTATATTTAAAATAATAATTATGTATGATGTAAATTAAATGGCTTAATGTTTTTGACTTTTTTTAATTAAGTTAATTATATCATTAATATTGTATGGTGTGTTACTATTAGGTGTTATGTTAGTGCAAAATTTTGACGATTATGAGATTCGTGAAATCTGATTCAATGATTGTCTACAATCATAAACTGCAGTTTGAAACACTATACACACTGACC
>JAOCPS010798980.1:0-10190 GCA_025505425.1 Graphium colonna
TCCATCAAATACCATCAATACCACCTTGATGGTTGGCAGTCCACTACAGTGCGTTTTCGTCGTAATTTTCTGCCACGTACGACAACCCTATGGAACCAATTGTCGCCAGCGGTATTTCCGGACCGATACGACTTAGGGACCTACAAGAAAAGAGCAAATTCCTACCTTAAAGGCCGGCAACGCTCTTATAACCCCTCTGGTATTGCGGGAGTCCATGGGCGGTGGTAATCACTTACCATCAGGTGAGCCGCTTGCTCGTTTGCCTCCTCCTCTATAAAAAAGAAAAAAAAATAATAAAAACTGAAAAAAGCAAAGGAGTTAAGACGCCACACTATGGTACACCGGCAGACGTACGCGACCATGAAGAAAGACACTCCTAATTGCATATAAGTTGCCGACGTCGAGACAGGTTACTGTGAAACCAATCAATCGCTGTTGGAGATATGTTGAGAGATTGGAGTATTCTGATCTGACGCCATTTAACTCCCGGACGGAGCCAAGTTTCACCCAGCAACTATAAGTGGATTTAGTGCTGCTGGACCAGTGATTTAAGCTCGGTAGTGTATGACCTGATATCACCCGAGTTCCAGAAGATGGCCCTCAAACTAGCATGGGTCTCTGTTAATAGCTGTTAAGGATATAATAGCGGCTGTCACCACTTGGAGAGGGTCCTGACCAGTGGCGATGGTGACCAATATATCCCCTAGGGTTCCAGTAATCTTCCGAATCAGCCGTGATTCGGAAGCCGAATATGTCGGTGTCAGCGCTGTGAGTTGTCACTTGCGAAACACGTTGATGGGTTGGCTGATCCGATTGACCTGCCGGCTTCGCCTTTGTTCACCTGCTAATGGCGGTGATGGGGCCCTGGAAAGGAGGCGCTGTAGATCACAGGCGGATGAGGTACCTTAATTTAAGGTGGATAGGGTACCCCGCCTTCTTCTCCTAGGAGGAATATAGCTCGGGAAGGTGGCCGGGAACCCCATTTCAACAAAAGCTGTGACTATCTTCTCACCGGGAGTGTCAGCCAGTAGTCCTCAGATGCCAACTTTAGTTGGTCGCTCATCTGCCGGAATCAAGTGAAAGTCCGATTGCTTTGATATTATTCTGCAAGATATCTTTGCGGAACACGAAATTTGGTGCCGTGCTGGGGAGGAAACGTAGCCCTTTCCCGAACGCCTGAACGTCGGGTGCGTGGCCCGATAGATTTTTAAGGACCGCGAAATATTTAGGCTAAATTGGGAATCTTTCCACATCGGTTGTTTTCTGTAGGCCTGGGTTGGCTTGTGCTGTTGTAGACGCTGACTGTACTGCAGCTCTCAGGACTCTTCCCCATCTGCATGGGGCAACATCGCATACGATGTTGAGTCCGTCCCTGCTCCTTTGCTCTCCGTGCCGGTTGGATGCAACGGCATATTGCTTTGCAATATCTCCTACGACTGGGGTGGTTGGCAATGTCTTAAGTAGAAAGGTGACTGGCGGTGTACAACCGCCCTTGTGGTAACAGGTCTGGCGCCCTTTTCTTACGATGATTCGGAAAAGTATGTCGACTGAGACAACGAGGTGTTAATGCGTCACCTCTTCTTTTCCCTGAAACACTATATACTAAATGACACAAAACGTTGCACTATGTGTCCCGGATAAATTGTTTTAAAATCCAAGCGTCCACTGGGCCCTTTTTCTCAGAAAAAGGGAGACAGTGTCCAGGTTCGGGAAAAAAAACTTTTCACTAAACAACGATGCACTAGGATTGTCACAAAAAGCGACGTACCGCATCTCGCTCTCGGGTCTCGGCGTCTCAACGCCAAACATAGTAAGGGCTCAACGCTTGGCGATGTTCACGTTGACGAGAGATAGAGCAGTGCTTTCGCTCGCACCGAAAGCGCACTGCGTACTGTCGCTCGAGTAGCGTACCGTAACCGTCCGCTACGGCAGACGGTAGAATAGAATGTGTATGCCTGAGCGAACTGCATAACGTTACCCTATATAAACATAGTGCAACGTACCCCCCACAGCAGTCGCCGCGTTGCGCGTCACGACACGTTAAGCACAACGCACGCCTCTCACTACATTCACCACCAAAACCTAAAAGACATCAAGCAAAAAGGGCTTACTCGTTTAATATCATAAGGCAGAGATCTAACTTCTTCTCAAATGGAATCGTGTCATAAAATAATAAATAGCAATCAATCTTCAATAAACCGAAAGCGCTAAAATCCGTAAAACACAATAATTAAATAAGAAACAGTTCTCCCCCAAGCCGACTGGTCCTCGTGGAGAAATGATCAAATCCCTCAAGTAAAATCACAAAACTTTCTAAAGGTAGAAACTTTTAACGTAAGATCACTAGCGTTATCTGTAAACTTTATGGAATTAATATATTCTATTAACAAAAATATTGACACACTGGGGTTAGCAAAACTCTGATGAATGGGCTGCAATATTGAAGAGCATGACAATTATATATTTTGCTATAAAAGCGAAACGCCTGACTTTGTCATGTTGGGTTCCTAGTCAAAATGCAATATAAAAATAACATGACAAATTTCTGTAGACTATCAGAAAGAGTTGCAATCCTTCTAATGATATTCTAAGACAACTTTCTTTCTATTGTACAAGTGTATGCACATACTGAAAATGCCACAAACAATGGAATCGACAGTTTGTACGTAATCCTGCAAAGGCCTTTGATATGAGCGGAAAAAATATTTTAGTTACAGTAGATTTTAAGTTGGTAAAAAAATTTAGTAACAAAACTTCGTTCTGGGTCAATTTGGGTATGGGTCTAAATATGAAAGAGTAGAAAAATTAATACAGTTTGCTCTGGAACACAAATTGCATATAATGAACATATATTTAAGATGAGAAAAAAACCGCAAATGGACTTGGCTCTCCTCGGTCAAGAAAACTAAAAACAAATTCGATTATATTCTTTCTGATCAGCCAAATAGAATAAGTGGTATAGAAGTTTTACACGGCCTAACCTACAACTCAGATTACAGATTGGTAAGAGCCACTTACCAATTACAGAAAAAATCCAAAGAGTCGGGTATCGTTTAAGTCGTCCTCAACTACCGTAGAGATGAATAAAACTATAAAAAATACCTAGAAAACGTAAGCAACAACATTAAGCAATTGTTAGTACAAGACGAATAAATAGATGTGCAGACCTATGTCTCGATTTTATTGATATTTCTAGGTTATTGTTCTATAACAATAACCTAGAAATATCAATGAAATCCAGCTGAAAACTGAAACAAGCAGAAAGAACACCGTATTATGTTAACAAAATTCTTAGTCAATCTACCACAGACCTGTCAAAAAGACGCTCACAAATTCTAAATATAAATACCAAAAACTAAAGAACTGAAAATATTTTAAATAACCAGACAGGCCATTGAAAAAGACTATCAAATCTACAGAAAGAAAAATTGAAAATAAATTGCTATAAAAGTACAAAAAGAGCATACAAGGAACTAAAACAAAACATGAACGAATACAGAACGATACAGAAACAAGCAAAAGAAAAGACATTTCATATTGCGCAATTGATTTCTACCGAGAGCTCTATAAATGTAGTAACACTAGTAACAGATATATTCAAGCTCACGAAGAACCAAGAAATCTACATAACAGCTGTGAGGAACCCAATATCATAATAGAGGCAGATATTATATAACATGTAAAAGAAATGAAGCCAGATAAAAGCCCCGGGCTTGATAGTGTACACAACGAAGCTGTCAAAACCATGCAAGCCGTATTCACTAGTTTAGAATTTACATGTATTACCAGTTTTAAGTACTTTTTGTTTTATATTTTTTGCAATAACGTGTAAAATTCAGTTTGTGAACCTAATAATAAAAAAAAACTGGGGTCGCATTACTGACTCGTCCTATATCCAGTATATACGAACTATTTGTGTCACTTGTACTAAGCAGAATAAGCGCACGAATAAAAAGTCGGTATAAAACCGAACAATCAGGATTTCGTTCTGATTTTTCCACCATGGATCACCTCGAAAAGTTTAAAGAATTTAATAGACCATTGTACGTGGCGTTTATTGATTATGTAAAAGCATTCGACGGAGTATCTCTTGACGTTATCTGGGAAGCACTGGAAATATACCAAGTTTGAGAAAAGTACATACGGACTATTAATAATATCTACTGTGAGTACGAGTCATGTGAAGCTTGAGACTCGAGGACCAGAAATTTCAATACGTAAAGGAGTTTTCATAGCCGTACTCCGAGGTATATTTGATAACCTCAAATGGGAAAACAAAATCATAACTTTTTCGCATAGACAAGCATAAAATTATAAATGCAAGGAAAAAAACAGTTAAGAATTGGTATGATAATTAACGAGGATAAAAAAAACAAATGACAAATCACACAAAAATATAAAATTCAACAACAAGTCACTTGAATACGTAAACAGTTATGCCTACTTAGGAAAATTGATATCACTCAATAACGAGGACGAAGACTAAAAAGTAGAACAACGCATAAATGTGAGTTGGAAGAAGTTCTAGTCACATAAATAAATTATGAAAGGCGTGAAGCCCTTTCTTTGAATCTAAAAAGGACAAAAATGGCAAAAGACAAAAATAAATGGAAAGAGCTAGAGAAAGAGCTTTACCCAAACTGGAATTCCTTTCCTAGACAACACAGGGGCAAAAACAATTAAGCATACTATTAATAAAAATACTGTCGTG
Source organism: Graphium colonna (assembly GCA_025505425.1). Classification (NCBI taxonomy): domain Eukaryota; kingdom Metazoa; phylum Arthropoda; class Insecta; order Lepidoptera; family Papilionidae; genus Graphium; species Graphium colonna. Next base: position 4,712 of record JAOCPS010798980.1, read on the forward strand.
TATAAAATAAGAATAGGATAATCATGCGTGTAATATTAAGGGTTGGAATAAAAGAAGGCTTTATTATTATTATAATACCCATAGGGTGACATGGTTTAATTTAAGTTGTAGTGTACTTGCCCCACACCCTTCGACAGTATAACGCGGGTCTGCGGTTGGGTCTTTGCGTCGCTGGGCGACGCTGCAGTAATCGGGGTGTACTTCGCTTCAAGCAGAAGTTTTGCCGACTGGGCGGGGTGTCCTCTGGGCTCGTTCTCCAAAACAGGGGGACGGTCCAGACATTCGTGCGGCATTAGGACGGGTTGATTGTAGACCTGTCGTTCAAGAGCCCCGTCCTGGCTCGCCGCAAGAGGAGGTGGAGCGTTGAGGAGGGGGTGGAGGCCTTGTCAGATCACCGATATATTCGGTTCGACATTTTCTCCGCCCCCACGGACACTCCGACCGTCACGCTGGACCGTTCCCTGCCGGGAGAAGGTCCACAGTGGAGGCTTTCTACCCTAGATCGGGGGATGGCTAAGGAGGCAGCCATCGTTGAGAGGTGGTTTGCCAACGACACGACGAGTGACTTGGACGCAGACACGAAGTGCGTGCGCTTCACCCTGAGTCACGTTTGCGACGCAGCGATACCGCATCGCTGCGCAGGTCCAGCCCTCCCGCAGATGCAGGTGTACTGGTGAAGGCCCCATCTGGGAGAACTGCGTACGGCTAGCCAGGTGGCTCAGCGAATATACGCCCGCCGCCGAAGAAGAAGAAGCGGGAGGGACGTCAGTCAGTAGGAAGCATTGCTCGCCGCGTATAGGGCCGCTCGTGCGGCCCTCTTCTTGGCTATAATGGCCGCAAAGGAAAAGTCCTGGAAGGTGTGGCTCGAGAGCCTGGACCAGGATCCGTGGGGGCGCCCGTACAAGTTCGTGAGCCAAAGGCTCTGATCGTGGGCTCCTCCACTTATCAGGTCTCTTGATCCACTACTGACGACCCAAGTGGTCAACCGCCTATGTCTGAAGTCAAACTGGAGGTTGCGATCCTAAAGCTTAGGCTGAAGAACCACGGCCCGGTCCTGGATAGCGTCCCTGGGCGTATACTGTCCCGGCCGTGTCGTTCTGGTCCTAAAGGAGGAGACGCATTCCCATCTGACGGAATGTTTGGCGTCTGGCAGGGTCCCGCGACTGTGGAAGACGGATTAGCTCGTGCTCCTTGGAAAGCACGGGCGGCCGACAGACTCGCTGTCGGCCTACCGCCCCATGGTCTGCTCGACGAGACGCGCAATCTTTTCGAGCGAGTATTCGCTGCACGCCTTGTTGGACACATAGGAGCGGTAGGGCCGAAGCTGAGTACAACCAGTTCAGCTTCCATCGCGCGCGGATAACCGTCGACGCCATCTCTCATCTCAGGGACAGAGTCGAGGAGGTTGTCGGCCAGGGGGGAGTGTTGTTGGCGGCTACTTGAGGCAGAGTTCAGAAAGCTCTTCGTATCGCTTGCCCTGGCTTGTCTACTACTCGTACTCACTGTTGTCACTATCCACGACGTAGGTTTGCTGGATGCCCGACGCCAGCTAAACGTGTCGAACAAGGCACGAATCCAACAGGAGTTGAAAGAGCAGGTTGCCGGTAAGGAGACACAGGCACGCGCGCGCATAGCCACGGTGGACTATGGCGCGTCAAGCATCTCGTACGTGGATCACTCCATAGTGGAACTGATAAAGATGGCCGAAGAGGATCAAGAGGAGATCGTCAGGGTCGCCTCAAAGTCCTTGAATTTAAAGCGGACCTTCCAAAAGGCACAGATGAGGTAAGCCAGCTTCAAAAAAGGGTTGACTGCCTAACTAAGGAGGTCAGCGAGCTTCACGCAAAGCTCGCTCAAGCTTTGAAGAGGCTTGTTCATGCCCCGCCTGCTGCATTGTCAATAGACGTCTCCTCGTCCAACCTTGAGGACACCATCCGCAGGGATGTGGTGGAGAAGAGAGGTTTCACGCGGGCCTGCATCGCGGCCATTGAGGACAGACTCCTGCCTGGAAGGCGCGTCAGGCCGCCGTTGGTAACAGACAAATCTGCTCCTGCGTCTGTCCCTGTCCTGGCCGTGATGGCTCCTCCCCCAACCCCTAAACACGCAAAGGGCAAAGAGAAAGGGATAAAAACGGTGGCTCCGCTGGCTACGACTATGGTGGCGGCAGCCTCGATCCAGAGGAATGACGCCTTTTTTCTTTGGCACTCCCTCAAACGAGTGGGTTGAGGTGGTTAGGAGGAAGAGGAGAGTCATCAAAAAGGCAGTGCTGCTTGTTGCCCCTGCCAATGTCTCCTCCGGCACGTCTAAGGGATGAGCATAGGAAAGGGGAATAGTGAGGGGGAGAAAAGAGCCCCAAGCCGAGTGGAAAGAATCTTGTTCCACCCAAAACCACGGCCGTCGTAGTGACCCTCACTCCGCAGGCCGAAGAGAAGGGCGAGACTTATGGCTCGTACCAACGTTAACCCAGCCACTGGGTGTTGGCCTGGTGACGTGCCGCCAGACCCAAACTGGAGCTCGACTCTTCGAGTTTCCGGTGCCCAGGGTGGTGCCAATGCGGATCTTTTCGCAAGTAAGTTGCAAGAGGTCATAGCAGACGCGGCCAAAGATTTCAGGCCAACAAAGACCGCGACATTAGAAGTGACCGATCTCGACGATTTGGTCGTAAAAGTGGAGGTAGTGGCGACAGTTGCCGCTACAGGAGGCTGCGACGCAGCAGGGGCTATCAAGCCTAGTCTATTCGCCTGGAGTGCCTGCTCGTCGAGGCAAAGGCCGTACTGGTAAAGAGGCGGCATCCCGTAGGGTTTTGTGCGGCTGTGATCCGGGCACAAATTGAAAGTCTGCTGCCGCTGCGGGGAAGCGGGGCACAAGGCGTCAGAGTGCGGAGTTGCCACGCCACGCATTGCAGTGTGCGCTGCCAGTGGCCGTCTAACTGGCCATATAATGGGGGGAAGGCAATGCAATCCTCCTCTAAAGAAGGGTCAAGCGCAGGTGCCAATCCGTCTTGCTGCTGCCACCGCTACTGTTGAAGCTGTTGAGGCTTCGCAACGGGCCGAAGAGGGTAATGCGATGAACCAATAATGAGAGTGGTCTATCGCATTTTACAGGCAGACACAAACCACTGAAAAGCGGCCCAGGGTCTGCTAAAGCAGTTCCTGGTTAGTGGATGTTGTGATTGTCGCCGAGCCGTACTCTGTCCCCGTCCGCTGGCTGGGAGGGACTTGGTGGCGATTGTGGCGTGATCTTTTGCGGACTTCCCTCCCCTCTCGCTCTTAGAGAGGGGACCGGGGTAAGTGGACGCCACGTGGGGAGATGTAGCTTTTGTCGGGGTCTATTTCTCCACAAACTGACCACTTTCAGACTTTGAGGACTTCCTTGGAGTCCTCTCCACAGTTTCAAGGATGGCGCTACGTCACGTCTCCAGAGATCTAAACGCCAAATCGGTGGTTTGGGGTAACCCAATCACCGACGCACACGGGCGGGCGCTCGAGCTGTGGGCGGCCTACACTGGCCTCTCTTCTAAATAGAGAGGAGGTCCATACGTGCTCGCGGCAGTGGGGTGGGTCGATTGTGGACGTCACTGTTGCCTGACCTGCGCTAGTCATGCGTGTGAAAAACTGGCGGGTCGACATGGGGGAAACTTTCTCGAACCACCAGTACGTCCAGTTCGAGATCTCCAAGGTCCTGAGAGAACGATTCCTCCAGGCTAATCTCCGTTTCCTCGGTGGGCCTTCTTCCACTTCTTCTTCCACTTCCACTTTGGACAGGGAGGTATCGAGGGAGGCGGCTTTCGTCCAGGACTGGCTTTTGCCTGACGTAAAAGTAGACACCGTTCTGGTGCAGCTGAGGGAGTCGTTGACTGCGATATGCAATTCAAGTATGCCTCGGTCTCATTGTCCGCCTCCCCAACGAGTTGGCGAGGCTTCGAAATGCCTGCATGGTGGCTCGAAGGGCGACAAAGCCAGCGGCGGCGAATACGCGACCGGGTGAAAGGGGACTGCCTTCGTGATCTCTGCGTGACCAGCACGTAAGCCGTACTCGTTACTGCGGGTACGGCCCACGTGCTGAGCCGCTTCAGAACCCTGAGTCTAGAAGTGGCCCTGGAGAAGTCCGAGGCCATGTTCTTTCATGAGCCTCGGACTAAGCAGTGGATGGAGGCGAGACATTGGGAGCCGACTTACTTCCTTACGCAATTGGGTGGGACTTGTCACTGCCGGCTGTCGTACGATCGATAGCTGGCAGCGAGCAGAGTTGGGCGGCCGTCGCCTCGTATGCACGCAAGGTGATGGCGGCCAAGAGAGATGCCCTGCGGGTGTGCGAGCGGGTAGGGGAAACGCTGCCACCTTGCAGGGCTCCGGCGAGGGGCCGCCGGCGTGCACAGTATGCCGCGGCCCAGCACTAGACCACGCGCGGTAGATTGGGGCACCAAATTTAGGTAGGTCGCGGTATGTAACGCACAATGTGAAGGATGCCCCCCTCATGTTGTTCCGAGAGGGGCATCATAGGGTGTGGAAAGAGGCTTAATTTCTAGGCCCATCACACACGAGTCAAGTCCGAAGTGGCTATTCTAGCCGGGCTGTGGGTAAACTAACGTAGATACCAAGACCCGATCAAGCGACGGAGGAACACCGCGGGTTGTAGTGGGTTAGACTACACGAAACCGTCCCTGCTGCCCCAAATAAAAATGTAAGTTGTGGATATTAGCACTAGCCCAATTTTATTATTATTTATGCTCACAATTTCTTTTCCCAAATCAGCTTCTGAGATTCAGGGACACCGTTACATAACAGAACTTTGTGACGCGGCTGCATGTCTGTTACATGAATAGCATGGTAACAATCAGAATTTTGCTGGTGCAGAAGACCAACCAGCCCCTTGAAGTCATAAAATTTGTCGCATAGTTTTGCCAATGTAAACATTCAAATTCTGCCAACTTTCGAAAGCAGCTTTTTTTTCAAACTTCTCTTGCACTTTTTCCACTTCAGATAGTCTCTAATTGCCATTCATAAAATAATTAATTAATAAGGAAACAAAACAAAATTATATCAGTGTTTTTCTTAATACAGATGAAATTGTAGGAAAGTTTAAGTATGCCCTGTAAATTGCACCAATAAAGCATACTTTTATAAAATAATTTTTCCTTGTCAAAATTTAAATCTTGTCAATAACTAAGAAATAAAGTACGAGAATTATAATTTTTTTCTCGGTAAGGTATTATACCTAATTATCACAATATTGAACCTAGCCCATTTTTTCACATTACGGTAAACATTTTACATATACATTTACGGTAATGGTACCTGGTGGTAGTCAAAACATAGGGCCCGAAAAAGACAAAAAAACCGTTTAGTTGCTTAATGTTACGAATCAATAACAAAATGATATCAAAATAGTTATCTGTTATCATAAAAATGATATCAATCGTTATCTGGTATCATCAAAGCAAATATATCTTTTTCTTCTATTACAAAAAAAGAATTAG
>JAOCPS010799091.1:0-10189 GCA_025505425.1 Graphium colonna
CTTTCAGATGGAAAGGAATGAGTACTAAACCTTAAAAATAAAAATATTTTAATATTCTTTGGTTTGATCACTTGGACTGGTCACTATCCAGAAAAATTTATAACTGCGATCAAAACGCAGCAGTAATAAAATATGAGTATATTATACCCAAATATTTGGGCATTTGTCTTATACATAAAAAAAATTAAAGGCAATCAACAACCATACAAACTTCACTATATCTTTAAAATTTGAGAATGAGGTAAGGTCCCTGGCAGATCTACGAATGATCAACTGCGTGAAGTTTATGCAAACATGTGTAGACAGAAAAATACGCTTTTAATTGTCAACGCTGACGGATATCCAACACGATAAGGAAGAGATCAGGATTAACTTTTTACACAAAAATATCTTAGTTTCCAGGTAAATGACTAATCCTCTCGTATTGAACAAATCAATACGAAACAAAACCAACTTGTTGTTTCCACACATGTTTCGAATTCACGATCTTTATATGATCTTAAGAAAATCACATTTTTTAACAGCATTAGTTGCACTGTCAATATTGTACCTTAGAAAATCTATACGTCTTAAAATTCTATATTAAATATCTTATTATTATGCTACTATCTTCTTTAAAAACACAATTGTAAGTATCATAAAACTCAATTAATTAAATAATTTAATTAAACTCACGTAAAAATCGTGATTTAAACTGTATAAGAAATGTATTAAAAGAGCTATTTTTTTATTTAATATCCAACAAGACATCTTAATTTTTTTTCTAGAGCGGCCATATTAGATTCTCTGTAAAATAACGTAGATTATAACCAGCAAGCGACCAAGGTGCTTCAAATAAAGCCTTATTTATCAAATTATGATAAATAATTAAGATATTGTGAGAGAACAAATAAATCAGCATACAATATCACATACATACCGACCGAAACCGTTACACTCTTTTTAGCATCGCCAAAGCCGTTTCCATAATAGGCGCAATGTTTTATAATAGTTAATGTAGACATAATAAAATACTTCACATTCAATGTAAGACTTTACCATAGTAAGATTAAGTGATTTCAATTCTTTTCCCAAAACAGTGTCACAAATTCAAATAGATATGTAAATGTAGATATGTGTAATACTCTGTTGTATATAACAAAGGGTAATCTATTTTGTCTATGTTGACGCAACGAATAAAACCATGGAACTAAGGACACTTAAATAAGTAAATAAAAATGCATGCTTATCCGAGCGGACACAACGTGGCCGGAGTGAGCCGGAAGGCGGAGAGATCGACGGCCTCGGGTGTAACAGTTGATCACAGCCGCTACTTCATTAATTTATTGAAAAATTTGGGCTAAATCTTTGCCCCTAACTTTATTACATAAACGTGTTGACAATCGAGTACAGACTTCACAGCTCTCCTTTTATATCGTAGACGATTTACTAATCAACCTGTATATACCTCTGCTGCCAAAAACACATTTTGTTGTTTGGTTCAAAATAATGAACGGGATCTATTTTTTTCCTTTTTATGTCACAAAAATTCCACAATGGTCGGCATTCTTATTCAGTTCGTATTTTTCAATTCTTGTAGTTTTTATACACTTCGGGTTACCTAGGGTATATTATATAAAAATGTTAGGTTTCTGACTCCATTCCTTATTTATTTATTCTTCATCGCAAAACCTTAAAAACAAAGGATTACAAAGGGCGGACTTAATCCCTTGTGGCATTCTCTACCAGTCAAACCTGGGCGTGGTAGAATATTGTGGTAGATGCAACAAAACAAAATATTATGATATCCATTTTGTGCCAAATCTTAAACTCCTCTATCAACTCGTAGGTGGTAGAGCATAACATCTTTGCACAGGTTTTGCTGCACTTCTACGAGCACGTACGTCCGGGGAAGTACTACCACCCTTTTTAAAATTGGCATAAAATTAAATACTTTTATGGTTGCTCGATGGCCATGTCTTACCTTTACTTTCCCAAATCCTTAATTCCGACCCCATCTGTCTCAATAAACCTATTCTATCCAATTTCCTAGGTTGACAATGCGGGCGATAGGGTCGCTTACCATCACGTGAACCGTCGGCTCGTTTGTCTTCCTTTTCATTAAAAAATCTGTTTTTTAAAAGAGTCTCTAAACTTCGATTCATGTCTTAATATTATGATTATGTTATTGGAGAAAGAGCGTGATATTCGAAAATTTTATAGCAGTATATTGTCTGATGGTGTTAAACTCTTAAAGTGAAAATAAACTTGTTCACAACACCCGTAAAAAGTTTACTAATATAGTAGTAGCAGACATACGAGGGTTGCAAAATTGCTTCGACAATTGGTACAAATGCATGGAAAAGTGTATAGATATTCATGTGGAATATTTTCAAAAACAATAAAGTGATTTTCCATCATTAATATTTGTTTTTGTTTTTGTTCTCTAATCCCGAAATACAAAAGGCAACCCTTGTAGAAAGCAGCAATACATTTTAATCGACTTTAAAAAGAAGTTCTGAATACAGCCGTTTTTGCAATGTAATAATTTAATTTGTAATTAATAATAAATTTTAAATTATTGTTGCATGATGGACATTAATTATTCTGTCATTAGCGAGAGGTGTCCGGTAAATATTTTGTGAAAGATTTACGTGAGGAGATGAGCTATAAAAAAACCTACGCACAGAAATAATTTTAAAAATTGAACATGGTTTTAAATTATTTAGTTATAACAAGTTTAAAAAGGTGACTGAGACTTCATAAAAGCGCCATAACACTTATGAGGTTGATTTTTTCTTTAAATAAAAATGTAATAAAAATATTTTATATAATGAACACCTCGATGTATTTTATAATATATGTCACCTAAAAAGATCGTAGTTCTCATGCACTAATTTCAATATAAGGCTAACGAAATTGATATAAATATTTAGTAGCTATCTAAATTAATACAATTACAAACATTGTAAAAGGTTATGTTTTGAAATAAATATTTTGTATAATCGTAATAGTAAAAACAAGCACTTATGTTGTTGAAACTGCATATGGTTTTCTTGTATTTTTTAATACCTTAAAGTAAAAAAGTAACATACTATTTTACATTATCCCACTGCTGGCTAAGGGCTTCCTTTAGGCAGAGGGTATAGGGCATAGTCTAATTAGAAAATTAACATCTTCATTGGTGCCGACACGGAATCGATCTCAGGTTCGCTGCGAGTAAACAGAATTGAAGACGAGCGCTCGGATTCTGAGCTACCACGGACACTACCTTACTTAGCATTATTAATTTAATAAAAGTTAATGCATTTTAATGTAGTTTAATAATTATACTGTCGCCACTAACACATTACCGACATCGATTGGAATTGTTTTAATATATCGATTTGAGGCTTGAACCATTTAAGTACATTAAAATAAAAGCATTTTAGTTCCTCGTTAATTGTGAGCTCCGTTAAAGAATGTTTTCGTTTTAATTTAATTTAATCCTCCTACTATTTAATAATTATTTAAATGTATTTCCAATATTTTACATTAAATGAAACCGTTTCAAACGAATTATTTCCCTTATACGACAGCATTGGCATGGAAAATTGAAAAATAAAATTTATACTAATAGTTTAAATATTTTTTTAATTATTTGTAACATAAAATTCTTTCTTGATAAAATTATGCAAATTGCTGCACTATTGTAAAAATCCGATTATTCATTTTTATTTCAATACGAAGAGCAGAGAAAAATTTCTTTAGTTCTAAAAAATAATTGTTCTACTTCTAAAATTATTTTTAACCGGAAAACCATAGCTTTTACTATAGTCAAAATTATAATAGCATCCCATTAAATTAATAGGAGCCACTATTACTCTATTCAGCTCTTACACATTTTCCTAACATTATTATGGTAAATTATCAACAACCTTTATTAACTTAAGACTTGTTTTAATTACATGCTGATAAATTGAGCATCCCATCTTATTCTACGATCATGACCATCAAAAGTCCTGTGACAATGCTTGTGAAAAAGAACAACCACAACTAATGGTGCACCTTTCATCTCGAAAATCTAAAACATGGTTGCGTTCGATCTAAATGCTTTCAACAAATCGGACAGCTTTCACAATGAAATCGATTCTAGTAAACGTAATGCTGAAATTAATTGATATCGTATCCTTCGTAACATACATTACTTCTTTGACATGACGAGGTCATAGCATCACGTTTGTCGAAAAAAAACTATGGATACTAATTACCCGACCATGCATATCATAACTCGAATATAGACGTTCATTATCTTGGCTATAAAGCCGTTACGTCATCACTCGTGAGATGTTCAGGATTAGGTTCAGTTCAGGTATATAATGGGTCAATTCGTCTCAAAGAATCACAGTTTTGTGTGAGCTTCACATTTGGTAGTACCGTCTTAGCACACTCGACAACACATACCAAAATGAAACTGGTAATACATTTTTAAATTCGCTTTAATTTTGCATTCGATTTAAGTCTTGTGAATATTTAATTTTATAATTACTTTCATCCCTTTAATTTAGCAATAAATGTAGTTTCAATCAAGTTTACTAATAGTATTTACATCAACGATAAACGATCGATGGATAAATTTAAATTTTGATATTTCACAACTTTGAAATAGCTTAATTCAATTCAAATGCCTCAACCGCATAGATTTTACAGATAATTTTATAATTTTTCTATTTTATCAAGTTACATTGCAATTGTTAATCTTGTTACCCCGGATTGAGGCATTATGTCAACTTTTACCGACACTTAAAAGGATGAAGAATACCCATTCCATTTGTGAATACCTTTGTTCAGATCATCGTTGCCGCTTTAATCGCTGCCTGCGCAGCCGGTCGTCTGGAGCACCTGGAACGATCCTACCTGCCCCCAGATAGCAGCAACAGCTTGGGCCATAACGGCTTCGGTTCTAACGGCCACGGCTCCTTTGGATCCAGCGCTGGTGGATCCCACGGCTCTTTTGGATCCAACGGTGGTAGCAATGGCGGTTTCGGCTCGAATGGTGGTAGCCACGGTGGCTTTGGATCCAATGGTGCGAGCCATGGTTCCTCAGGTTTCGGCTCCAATGGTGCAAGCCATGGTTCCTCAGGTTTCGGCTCCAATGGTGCAAGCCATGGTTCTTCAGGATTCGGCTCAACCGGAAACGGATTCGGCTCATCTAACGGAAATGGTTTCGGCTCCTCCAACGGAAATGGTTTCGGCGCTGCCACTTCCAACCAGTACCTGCCTCCCAACCACGGACCCTCGGCCTCTATTGGTGTAGCCCGCAATGGACAGTCATCTTTCGGAAGTAAGTTCTGGAAAATCAATAACTTTCATACATAACACACAGCGATAGAATAATAAATTGCATAGGGTATATACAACTGTATGAACATAGGGTACAATTTAATTCCCACTTTGATAAATTTAAGTTATTTGTTTAGTCTATTCCTGGTTATTTTAAGAAGGATGATGTTTGAATGTTAAGAAAGTATGGATGGATTGTTAATTTTCTATTGTAATTTAAATTTTTTTAACAATTTCCTAATCTTTCTTAGTGGCTACCATCGCGTTAATGTCCATTGTGTTTGTTGATATGTTATACCTGTGTCTAATGTTATGATGATCAGCTTAGCTGTTGATGTATAATCTAGAAACCAATAAACATTCTAACTTTTGAATCTGTACTATGAGTTAATGATTTTCTCATCGGTATTTGTTTCAGTCCCAAGCACCCAGTACGGCACACCAGCTTTCGGCAACAACAACGGATTCGGCAGTCAAAGCCCCTCAGTCCAATACCAGCGGCCATCTGGTTCATCCTCTCAATCCCAATTCGGTTTGAGCAACCAGTACCTGACCCCCAAGCAGGGCTCTAACTTCCAGAACATTCCTCAGCAGAGCTTTGACGAGCAGACCGGCTATCACTATTAAGAGTGATCATATTAATTTCTTAGCTCATATAATGATTGTGTTCTCTCAAATTTTATTGTGAATATATTTACTCTTCTTTATGATTTTACTCTTTTTTTTCCACCCTTTTTGGATACAACTTTAAATCGTAAACGTCAATATATAAAAAAGTTATATCATCTGTTATGATTTTCGTATTTTATTTAAGACATTATAAATATCCATTATACATATTAATTCAGGTTTAAATAAGAAATAAAAAAAATTAAACTAATTTTAACATAATGAGAAGCTTTATCAGCGCTATACAGACACATTGTTTATATATCAAATCATTAAATAACTACAAATTTATTAAAAGGATGAGAACAATTAAACTTTAAATAATAATTTAAATTAATTATGGTCCAATTTAGTACACGAATATAATAAAACGATATTTCCAAAAAATATAATGAAACAACAAAAATATAATAAATGAACACAGTGAAATAATTTATTAAAATTTTTCATCCCGAAAAAGAAATACCTGTTTATCTCTATTCAACGTGTCTTTACAAGTGATTAAATGTGTCTTTTTTTACAAATACAAGGTACCGTTTTTTATCTGCATTAATAAAAATTGACTGTCACACACCATTAAAATGTTTTAGTTAGTTGGATGATTTCCTTTTGTCATTTTTACAACTTTATTTTATTTTTAGAAATATCTATATATTATGGAGATATCAGTGTTATTTGTTTTATAACAACGTGATATCTTCTTTTTTATAGTTGCTTGAATTGAAAATCTTGGGAAAATAGTGAAAGCTACAGTACACCTGGCAAAAAAACACTTTAAAAATGAAATACGTGCCAGCCATTAAAACTGACTGTAAAAGCATGCAGTGATTTTTTCATACCACGCGTTGATGTCCTTTATTTCTAGCTTTATTCATTACGTATTCCACTGCTAGAAAAATATTTCAAATTTGAAGTAAACAAAAAGTTATTCGTTAATTTTTACAGAGGAAGTGGCTTAAGAGGTTAATTTTTAAAACCAACAGAGTATAAGATGAAGAAGAAACTAAACGTAAACACTGTTTATTCGGCTCGTCGATCGTAAACGAAAATGTGTGCAATAATTAACATTTTTTGTTTGCTCGTTCTTCATATTAAATATTTACTATGTCTCAGGACTCAAAGGCATTTGTATGTTGTTTATAAACACCTCTAAACACAACCCTTGTTTAATAATTCATATTTGTTGCAAAGCCATTTTTAGCAAAACAAACGAAACTTGAATCGAACCCGCGATCCACGTAGAGCATATAACTGCGTCCATCAGTTATCCCTTACGCATAAGTATATAGATAACATCTAAAAGCTAGTTCCTCTTGATACATCACATCTCTTGCCCTTGAAACACAAAACGTATTAAGGGCTTTTAACAACTGATACGTCACGACTTCCCTCAAACTGATTCATTGGGTCAGATTAAAACTGCCTCTATAAGTCACAGCATTAATTCGAAAACGGATCAGAGCGCACGTGAGCGATGGTCCAAACGAAATCGGAGCCAAGGTCTTCATGCAAAATCTCCGCTCTTATCCTTGATTATTAATCTTCTTTTACAGTGGATCAGACTATCACGTCTCTAACTATAACGAGGTACGGTATTATCTATGTTTGATTGCACTTATAACCAAGTAGGTCCGTGCTTTAAAACAATGGGAAAAGGTTAAATCCCCCAAATATACAATGTACATTTAATTGTGATATTTGGCAGAAATTCGATCGGGATTTTTAGTTTTAGATACCATATTTGAGACGCCTGCAGTTTACATTTATCTTTTGCGTAACGTTTATCTCTATTATTCGGGTCTACTTTAATATTTAAAAAAGGGATATATATAAAATTTACATCTTCATATTTTAAACACGTAGAAAGGAATAAAAAATAGCTAGAAAAAAAATCTTAGATCCCCGAGGGAGAAATTTTGCCAGTCTGATTTTTTTGATAACTTTACACTTAGATTAAAATATCAATTTACCGGTAAATTTCACTAAGAAATTTGCAGAGATACAATTTACAAAGTGCCATATATACCTATTTGTTTACTCGCATAAATTCCATTCTAATTTGGAATTTATTGGCGTTCCTAGGCAGGGTATTAAATTTTTATGAAGAGTATAATTTTCCTGTACAATAATCCTAATAACGGGAGGCAACTATGATAATTGAAAACATAGATATACATTTTCACTGATTTAAAATAATGTATTCATTATTAACTGCGAACATGTTTAACACTCTTCAATTAAATATCGCAAGATTAGACTTTTCTTCATCCCTAATAGCAGACAAGACTGGGATGATTCAAATCAATAATCACGACAATCCTCCAAATCCACGCGCAATTCATAGGTCTTTTTGTTGTTAAACTGTATTAAATCATGATTTACTATTTTTTCATATTTTAAAAAGATTTTTTGTATTTAACCTTTTTAGATATAAGTTACACGGGTATTTATTATTAATTTTTTATTAGTAAATCGACATAAATAGAAAGTCATAGGGACAAAGATAGTTTTGATTTTTTTTTTACTTTAAAAGTCTTTATAATAAAAGGCTGTTAATGGAAAACTCCGTACTATAAACCCGTTAGCTTCAAAATCCCAGTATAAATAAGAAATCAACAACAAGAAGCTTTGATTACACATTCTTGAAATCCGTCTTAAATCAGAACTAACAAAAACGAAGAACACTCTCGATCAAACTTCGGTATATATAAATCAACTTTTGTGGGGTATGCCACGAATCAACTACCATCTCACATAACTTCTAAATGTTGTCTAGAAAACAACAGACTATACAACCACCATGGGATATGTTAGTTGTAATGCTCTTTTTGACATAAGTCAGATTCGTAGTGTAGATCCAAGCTTTGTGCCAAGGCAACCGGAAATACGGTAACACAATAATCAGTATTTTGCAAACTCCAACACATCTAAGGTCTTCATGAGACCTCTCTCACTGTATGTTGAGAATTTTAGTTTTATTTCTTCTTGATGGAAAATCTATCTTACAACATAATGGTGAACTGACATATTAATTGGTTAAGTTGAATAAGCTTGCTTCATATATTAAGATTTGACATAAATATTACCTGCGCTACCTTCTGGTAGACAGCCCGTACCACTGCCACCTGATACCAAAAGATGGTGATGCCACTGTAAAGTACAAAAAAATATAGCGGTATGATGATCAAATTATAAGTATACCACCCAATTTGAGGTAGCACATAAACAAAGGTATTTTTAATAATATCTGGTTAACTGCTGGGTAATTTGCTACATCGGGATATAAACAAAACTAATGAACAAACCAGTTCAATGTTTGATCATAAACATCCACGCGTGTTGATAGATTTGCTACGATTTTAAATAGTTTTTGTTGCTTTAAATTCATTATTTGCCAACCTTTTTGTTTAAGCACGCGTGTTTTAATTGATCACCGCGTAAACCGGTTAAATTACTGTGTTGCTTTACTACCTTTGTTACTCTAAAATTAGTAACACACAATATTTAAATAAATATAAAAGCAACTCCTAACATTAAGAGGCCTAATTGCGACGCCTTGCACGACACTCCCGTGGAATCAATTGTCGCCAGCGATTTTTCCGGATCGATATTACTTAGGGATGTTAAGAAAAGAGCCTTTTCTCTCTCTCCTCTGATGTTGCGGGAGTCCATAGGTAGTAGTGATCGCTTGCCATCAGGCAACCCACTTTCTTATTTGTCTCTTTCTTTATAAAAAAAACTTCAATACTTATATCCCAGTTTACGTCACGAGTTTGTAACTTAGTAATGACCTATAAAATGTTTGATTATTGGCATTTTTTTTTGATAATATATCACTACTTATTGCTATCAAACCTAGGATAATATATTAATTTGATTTAAAGATCTTTAAATAAGCATTCAAAAGGCTTTTAGTTACAATCTTTGGTGGTAAAAAAAACGATTTAGATAATTTCTTTCACCATCAAAACTTGTAGGTCTAAACAATTGATTTATCTTTTATCTAAAGTTTTTTCGCGTGCATTACAAAAAATAATTTGTTTAACTCTACTTTTAGCAGCAAAACATACAGTAATGCTGTTGAAGACACGGTCAGTTGGTAATTTTTAGTATCATAAATGTTCTATTTTTTTTTATTTAATTGGAAAGGAAGACAAACGAGCAGACGGTTCACCTGATGGTAAGTGATCCCGTCGTCCATGGACACACGCAACATCCG
>JAOCPS010799312.1:0-10188 GCA_025505425.1 Graphium colonna
TGTTAAACTTAGTATTAAGTACATCATAAGTTAATCGCAAATCTTCTATATGTATTTAGTTGGTAAGCCTATTTAAAAAAATAAATAAAATAAATAAATCACATGGCTTTGGTTGGTTAAGCTAGCCTTCCATACAATGATACGCTCTTTCCTTTTAACGACAACTCTCTATAACGCCATAAACTCTACAGTCCCTTTAGTGTCGTTATATATAATTTAGGCTGTACTTATACAGTTCTAGTATCCTTACCATTATTTTAAAACTTCGGTACTAATATTCTCGAGTTGTCATATAACATCACTGCGCTAGACGCTTCACACTGCTTGCAACTAATATCACGATATTAAATTTATATTGTATTTCTTATGAAGATCGTGCTGTACAAACGCAATTCGTAGAAACTCTTGTCTAAAATTATCATTTTTAATTAAACCGATTCCGAATAAAATGAGGAGGTTCACAGATCCACTCGTACTTTTTTATGGATTCATAAAATAATTGTATAATGCCTTTCTCGTTAGCAAGGGACAAGGTCCACTACTTTAGGTGTGTTCTTGTACAATTTGAACTGGGCATGGGCCATTTCAATGATTTTTTACTTGCTATCGGTTAAATAACGTTCTTATTGTAGGCAACTATAACGTTATATAACCGATAGCAAGTGAAAAAACAGTGAAATGGCCCATGCCTACCTAACTTTAACTTCAAACATCTAAGTTCTTTTGTAAAATAAATTAACCCAAAAAATAAATAAAAATAAAATGTGTTTGTTTTTTTGTAACGTTTGTACGTCTTAATTTACTAACCAATCATAGTGCAATTTTGCGTCTACACCGTCTAAGGTACTTTATCATCTGCTCAACTTTTAAATGTCGTAGCGGATTGCTCAATAGCCTAAACTATTCCTTATGGATCAGGTTTTCATATACAAATAAAATTCATTCCGATTATGGATTTTGTTTGTATATGAAAGCCAGATTTTTCTACCTTTGCGTTGAAGTCTCCTATAACGTCGGTTGATCGGGCCTATGAAGAAAAGGAATATTAGAAGACCTTACACGGTGGACTGATGACATTATCGAAGTCGTAGGGAAAAATTGGTTGAGTCATGGCAGACATAGAGAATTGGAAAAAGATGGAGACCTTCACACAAAGAAGGTTCCATATCCAAATTTATTGAATTAACATTACTAACAACTTATATTAAGACAAATATTAACAATATTAACAAAACATTGAATTGTAAAAAAAGTTATGTGGAAATAAAAAAGGCTTATTATTATTATTATTATTATGAATCCATAAATTGGAACATTGTAACGAACTCTTCATGTTTAATATATTTGCACAGGTTTAGTTTTCCCACCATTTTGAAAAGCTTGATGACTATAATCTCAGATCAAGGGTCGCGGGTCTAATACGATTTGACATAAATTGACATTGGCACGCTCTGGTCGCCCTGACCCATGGTTTAATCGTGTCAGGGTTGGCTCCCGCTGATGGAAGCCACCCGTTCGACCGGAATTTGGGTCAAAGCCGTGAACCCGCGCACGGGATGTTTGACTTATTATTATAAATAGTTACTACGTAGATCGCTGATGGTACACAGTATCGACAAGTGACACCATGAAACATCTCAGTCCTACCCGTGAACATGTACGCTGTGTAGGGTTAGAAAAGTCGGGTGATAAAATTTGATAATTAACTGAGATGAAAATCGTAAAGTGGTTTAATTTAAAATGTCGAATATTCGCTTGAGACTTAAAAGTAATCATGTATACTTTCATGCTGTTCTCACTTGACGCAGGCAGGCAATGGTAACACCATGATACAAGCAAAGATCTTAAAGTACGAAATAACATATTACCGATCATATATAATGACTTGTATCAAATGAAGTAAACTTTTCTAAATGTAACGGTGAAAAATGACGCGAAAAAAATCTAGTCAAATATGAAACGACAAATGACACAAGAATTATTATCACAGAATATTGCGAAACCTACTTTAAACGCTTAAAAAGTAAAACTTTCTTGACATTTTTTTTTAATAAAGTCCTCCTGACCGAATTACGGCCACGGCGGCCAATCTGAATTGAGATAAGCTAACTGCGCAGAAGATATTATAGTGCACAAGTGTACGCGCAAACAGTTGCACTCTGTTTCTATTACTCTCATAGCCCGATGAGACGGATGTCCATACTTGACAACCGATCACCAACTTTTTACATGCCCATTCGACGCATGGATCATCTTACTTTTCGGGAAAATGGGTGATCAGTTCGTATAATACTAACTCTACTAACAAAAAACAACACAAAGTAGTCGTCCCTCCGCGGGATTCGAATCGGCGACATCCGGTTTGTAAAGCAAGAGCCTATGCCACTAGGTCACGGAAGCGGTTGTATTTGGAAAACGAAATATGTTCTTTAAGTAAAAGCGGTATCATCGTGTCTAACATCAGGTTAATCGTCTACTCAGTTGGCAACTCACTGTAGTACTAACACAAAACTTTTGTATCAATAGTTTGCGAAGTCGGCTTTGCGAGGACAAGATTCATTCGTCGACAATTTTGAAAGTTTCTTCCGTTTAAAAAGCAAATAGAAAGTTATCACAGAACGATCGATGTTGTTAGCGCGTTTAAAACAATATTTATAAAACGTTTCTATAGCATTAGATATAAAAGTGTATTTTTGTTTTTACTATGAACCACGAGAGAGTCTACGCAATTTGAATACAGGAATAAGAACGAGGTAGTCAGACCTCAGAGGTTTGTGACATAATATGTTCTCCAGGTGGTAAAGCATAATATCTTTAAAGAGCTTTTGCTTCTCGTCCGGGTATATACCGCCGCCCTTTTATAAAGTCTGCATAGAATAAAGTATGCATGACTTTTGGGGATGCGGGATGGCCATGTCTAACCTTGTCTTATCCTTCTCCTATCCCCGCAAAATTCTTAATCCCGACCCATCCTATCCAATAAACCTATTCCATCCAATTTCCCAGATTAACAACGGACTCGCAACTCTCCGGATGTTGTGTGTGTCCATGGGCAACAGGATTACTTACCATCAGGTGAACCGTCTGCTCGCTTGCCTTCCTTTCTATAAAAAAAGTATGCAGTAGGAGATGGGTTCATCAGAAATGTATCGATACCTTAATTCGCAAGCCAGCTGACTCCATTTAAGTGATTTTGTCAGGGGAACCATAAAAAATTGTAATATTTTTCAAACTAAATACAAGAAAGAATCAAATTGACCGCATATAGAAACAAGACAGGTTTGGGAATAACTATTTATTCAAAGAATTTTCGATAACAATAGATTTTAAATTGTTGCAAATCATGTCATTGCGAGCGAACTTCATCCACCTTATTACAAAACGTGGACTAACCTAAGTACCAGGATTAAACAACATTCTAAACTTAATACCCGTATTTTCTTCATAAGACTATATATAATAATAAAGATGATTCCAGGATAAAGGAGAAATCTAGTTTTGTTTTAAAAAATAATTTTGCACTTGGTTTATATTGTTCTTAGTACGGTACTTTTGTTTGTCCACGTTTTGTAACAAGGCTGCATGTTTTTAAAGAGAGCGGAGTTAGCTGGTTTGCGAACTAAGATATGGATATGTGTTTAAACTAGGCATGGGCCATTTCAGTGATTTTTCACTTGTTATCGATTATATAACGTTCTCTTTGTATGTATATAGCCGAAAGCAAGTAAAAAAGCAATGAAACGGCCATGCCTAGTTTAAACATGTTAAAGATAATTTTAGATCTCGCAATAAGCGTAGCCTGTTTTGTAAGCATCCTATTCGTTATTATTCCCATGTTTCCAATAACTTATTACATTATCTATCTGTATAAAAATGCTTTTTTTTTTCGTCAGTTTTTTGTAGAGTGACTTATGTTTATTTAATTTCCATGTCCCTTTGGAACGTACTGAAATAGCTTTTAATCATTATTAGCAGATATTTAAAATACGCGTAAAAGTGTATATAAATAAATATCTATTAATTTTCCCAATTCGGTAAATCGCGTGTAAAACCGTGAGGCATAGGTAGATAACCATGAAGTCAGTAGCTTCCTAAGGTTTTCGTCATTATATCCAAATACTATCCCAATAGTCACGCATGTCTACATGCGGGTGTTGACAAAACACAAGCATTCGATCCCAGCCAATTGTATCGGATGCCGTCAATGTTGCATAACACGGTCCAGTACTTCCTTCGCGCTCATGTTTACAGAGATTACGAAGCACAAAAGGTAAGCGAGAGCTCGTGTTGCGTAACATCTTTCAATAATTTATGTTATGCCTTTTTAGCATTCATAACTAATCGGCGACGGCGCGACGGGGCGGATAGAAAAACGAAAGTTATCGCCATACTGGTTTTTGAGACTGGCACCGGAAGAGACCGGTGTTTTTTTTCTTTCAGAAATCTTTGGAATGAATATATTTTTATTCGTTTTTTTTTTAAGTTTTATTAAACCTATAAAATACATCTGTAAAATTTTTGGAAAAAAATATGCGTGATGAAGTAACAAATTTTTAAAAATATCATTTCTACATCGTACGATGCTGTTTAATCAAGAATGTGCACAATGACCTCGAATTGTCAAAGACCTGTCAAAAAGTACGGACAGCGGCAAAAAATAATTGCGAAGGCATTATTTCGCATTCTCCGTCTTTGGTGAACCGATTTAAAAAAAAATCTTTCATATGAATAATTGATCAAGTCGTATTCCACTGCTAAATAGGCAAACTAGAAAATTCTGACTAAAAATAAATATTATTTAAAAAAATTGTTTTACTGACCCTACCTATATTTTACGGTTTGACAGCTATGACGACACAATATGACGCTGAGTCATGCATATTCTTTGTTGACTTGCACTATATGCACGTTTGTGTTTAATGAACTAGCACCGTTGGTACGAAACTAACACAAGGGGAAAGGATTAGTTATTACCACGATAATATTCCAAACACATGAGAGGTATACGTCAATTGTACTTCCGCAGCCCCTTAGGTATGTTCACCCCAATGGTACAAACCGTACCAGCGGGTACCATCGCGTTCAAACCCCAAAGCAAAAGGTTTGCTGGAATTGGTGTATATGAACAAAACTAGCTAATTCGCGTGGTTTTACCCACATTCTTCTACGGATTTGTTCAACATTCTATACGTTAAACCAGCTAATAAACTGTCTGTTCGTCACATTTCACACTGATGCATTCATACGTTTTTGGCAATCGAGTAACAGACATAAAAAATTATATAATATTGAATTTTCACGTGTATATTATTGGAATAACATACGACATGCTATTCTGATATTTAAGCTATTAGAAGACTCGGCCACGCGTTGCTGTGGGTAAGTGAACTGTACAGTATTTTTTTTTTTATAAATAACGACGGAAAAGTTATAGCCGGGTCATAAAAATCTATGGGGAGATTGGAATTTGATCTTGAGGTCAAATTTTATTGATAAAATTGATTAAATTACCTGGTTCAGATAATAAACAAAAAAAATGCAATAAAAAATATTACGTTACATATAAACTATTCCATTTCTCGAGTTGAATCAAACTGCACACAGTGTGCAAAATTTGGATCACGGTCAATCATCAACACGAGATTTTTATATATTGAGATATTCATTTAAATTTGTATTAAAATCTAGTAACATAAGTTTTTGTGTAAAAGAGCAAAAGGATCAGCGTAGACCCAGGAATATGTTCAGATTACTGGCCCCGTCCAAAGGGGAAATTGCTCAATTCACTGAAATATTGAAAAAATTTACAAGAGTCGATCAAAAAGTGACTATTTATAACACGAAAGTCTAAACTCTTAAACTAAATCCTCATATCAGTTTCCTGTTATCATCATTGAATTATCACAAGTCTTATATTCCAAATTTAACTTAATGGACGTTGCAGAAGCCCTGAAGAATGATTGATAGACAAGTAATATAAAAAAAAATTAAATTTATAACTGTTAAGGTCAATAAAGAACAAGAATATTTCAATGACATTGTATTAAATAATTGCAATTAATACAAAACTAATAGAAATATGACAGCATCAAATCATTAAAGGGGTGAAAATAGAGAGGGAATTTCCTTAAAATATAAGAAAATATTTTGTCCTATATACAAATTGATTAAAGGAATTAATTGTTTAATATATAAAAAAATCTATATTTAATTTACGTGTCATTCACTACAAGTTTAACAAAGCATTACATTTCAACTTGGGTGGATGAATATAAGTATATTATTAACAACTGAACATTTTAACAAGATAATGTACATAGGGAGATTGTATATAGAACTATCCTAGGTATAGAAAATAAATTCAAACTTGTTTTTTTAAACAAGCTTTTATATGCGTATAGGTCCACTTCAAGGCAAATCAAACGAGCCTAGAATCGATGGGTTTGGGTCGTTTAATCACAGAGTTCCTATGGCCACCTTTCAGCTGTATCTTGTCACGTAATATGCATATGCGTGCAAAGTTTCAGCTTAATCGGAAACCGGAGAGTGGGTCAAATATTATGTGCAATATTTGATCACAGATGCACAGACAACTGGTGAAGCTAAATAAAAGCTTGTAAAATACAGTCAACCAGAATAATAAATACACTAAACTTGTTCTATACATTTTATCATAGAAGCTCAAAAATGCGCTCTAATGTGTAAAGCATAGAAACTACATTAGCTCACCATAGGTTCATAGGTTGAAAGTTGACGGTAATGAATGGAAAATGTACGTGTTCCATTAGTTGGATGAGCCGCGCCCATCAGGTGGTACGTCGTTACCCCATAAGCACGAGGTCATTGGACTATTGTTTGGTATAGATGAGGAAATTTGCGAGGGTATTTGCTATTCTTTTGTAATAATATTACTAGATATATTTTAAACGACTTCAAGAAACGAGGAAAGTTCTCAATTCGTCTCTTATGAATCATCATTCGAATATCTCTGTCATTTGTGAACCAATTTCAAAAATTCTTTTTATATATAATAGAACATTCTATCTAGATAGTCCCATTAGTTTGTTTTTTTAAATAAAAATAACAAAATTTAGGATTATTCGCATATATTTCGGCAACTTATGCACTGATTTGAAAAAATACTTTTTTATCTGATACTGGTTGATTGGTGTAATGGTTCTGCAATTTTTTTTTAAAAATCGGATTAGTAGTTTGTTTTTAAAGTCAAAATAACGGAGATGTTTCGAAAGTACACTTTTAAGGCGTTTGAAGTCAGTTTTTGTAATTTTCTGTGAAAAAAACTTGTAATTATATGTATTTTTAGAGTTGGTAGAGCATAACAACATTTCACAGCTTTTGCTGCACTTCCAAGGCCGTGCTCGCTCGAGAAGGTACCATCGCCCTTTATAAAGTCGGCACAAAATAAAGTATGCATGACTTTGGGCGATGCCGGACGGCCATGTCTAACCTTTTCTTTTTCTATTCCTATCCTCTCCAAATCCTTAATCCTGACCCCATCCTGTCCAATAATACGCACTCGCAAGTTGCGTTTGTCTATGGGCGACGGGATCGCTTATCATCAGGTGAACCGTTTGCTCGTTTGTCTTCCTTTTCATAAAAAAAATAATTAATTGTAGTAGAAAATGGCACGCGGGCATACGGTTCAGTTGAACGACGATGGCCTGTTGGTGCAGTTTCCATGGGGTCGCGGGTCACTGGTTCGATTTCCACTCAGAACAAACATTTATAGCGACCTAAAAATAATTTCCGATCAGGATGTGTATCTATCCGTGATTTATGTCTTTAAATTGCCCTTGTGTCGGAGCATGCATCATGCATGCATCGGATTTGTTTATGGGAGCGTTTTTTTAAGCTCTGAAAAAAGTCTTACTTTTTTTGACAATTTGAAACGACAATATACAGGTTGACTGGTGAGCGATTTTCAATACTCGATGCATTATATGTGGGGATCATAAACATAATCAAAAAGTAAATAAATTATTGCGCAATTTGTATTCACCGTAGCGGACACGACGCGGCCGGGGTTACCACTTGGACGAAGGCGAGCGTAGTGCCGATCAGGTGCCACCATACTTCATTGAATTTTATTAAATAAATATGATGACAATCGAGTACCATGTGCTCTCATTTAATATCGTAGGTAAGTCAACAATCACCTGTATAAGATATCGGTACGATACCTATACCAATTAACAGATTTTATTAATTTTTCTTTCGTCCTCGAAGCGGCGTATCAATACGGAAAACATAACCACATTTTAAGTTAGATCTACACGTTTTTTAAAAAAGGTTTTTATGTCTGTTGTTCGGTATCGATAGTTAATTAAAGCATTCTTCGTAGATAGTGTCATAAAATTTTAGATTTTAAAAAAAATCATCTGATAGGGTATACTTCCACAATGGTTCTACATAATTTTTATAAAAATCTGATATGTAGTTTGTTTTTAAAATCAAAACAACGAAGAAGATATGTTTCGAAAGTACACTTTTGGAGCGTTTGAAGTCGGTTTTGTAATTTTCTGAGAAATTAACCTTTGTAATAATAGCATTAAATCAGTTACGTTACATTACGGCACGGTTCTCGAGTACCTCTCGATGCGAAGTGGATTTGGTTTTGCGGTAGTAATACGGAAATAACTGAATAGTAGCGGTGAGTAAGCCGGTATTCGCAGTATATGTTTACCGTAGGGATCGTGTGGCAATAGAAAAGCCAACTGTTCTTAGAAACCCGTCTATTATATTCTTTTAGAAAACTAGCTCAAGCCTGCGGTGATGTATCATTTTAATATACTCCCCCCCTCCAAAAAGGAGTTTCTCATTTAGGATTTCTTTATGGTAACGACAAATGGGCTGACGTTTCCCTTGATGTGTGATCCCGTCGCCCAGGCACACAAACAATATCCGAAAAGTAACATGAGAATTTGGGTAAAATAGGTTAATTGAATAGGAAGGGTTAGGAACGTAATGATGATTCGGAGGATCATCAAGGATGGTTGCAATGACGGCAACCCTAAAGATCAAGCAGACTTTGGAAAAGCGGTGGTATTTCCCCGGGCGAGAACAGCCGTGGAAGTGCAGCAAGAGAAGTTTTATAGATGTTATCGCCTATCACTTCAGAATGTTTCTATTTTGGTGTTATGTATGTTCGGACATGACCGTTACTTAAGAAATGATTTTGACGTCTAAAGAAGACTTTGAGGCATTAACTAATTTTCATTTTCTAGCACGCTAAGATATTGCAAAGTATCATTGGAAAGTATTAATTATTACACTGCCTCATTACTAATGGTACCTCACATTTTTTTGAGTCGAGCAACAAGATATATCATTAAGATTAATATATAATAAATCTACAATAATCTATATACAATAAGATTTTTATCATATTTCATTTTTGTCTAATGGCAACCAGATTAGTGAAGAATTATTTAGTCTATCCAGCATGAATGATATTACAAAAAAAATTGCAAAATCACGGCGAGCGTGTCTGTGGGTAAACACTGCTCATACATTTAAAAAAAACAATCAATAACGACGACATTAATTACACGATAGTTTTCAAAACGCAAACGGTCAAAACGTTTACGGTCTATTATTCTTCGAGTTAAGTGAATGTTACGACAAGCATATTACGTACTAGATGCTACCTGCGTTTGCGTGTTTTTTTTTATTTTCCTAGTTTTTGCAAAAATTTTCATTGATGCTCCGCTCCTATTGGTCATAGCGTGATGTTATATATCCTTAAGCCTTCCTCAACAAGTGCGCTGTCCTAAACTAAAAAGTTTTTTTTAAACGGACCAGTAGTTCCTGAGGTTAGCGCGTTCAAACAAACTTCTTTATAATATCAGTAAAGATGACCAAGTGAATGTAACGCTATTAAACAGAAGCGTCCACAGGAGCTTGGTCAAGCTATCGTGGTCAAGCATTGCGTGCGTCACGCGCACCGTGATCCGTTCGCACGTCGCGTGTCGGTGACGTATTGGAGGACGGTGACCACACAACGCTCTTTTAACAGGACATGCCTTGATTAAAATCGTTAGTAGCTGTGCACTAGGGTGTTTAATCATTCTTAGCGTCGAGTTTAGTAAGTGAAAGTCACGACGCGCTATCATTTCTCAATTTGCATGTTTATATGTTTTTTATATTCGTTCGCGCTTATCTCCGCCA
>JAOCPS010799423.1:0-10188 GCA_025505425.1 Graphium colonna
TTATAAGAGCATGGTCATGTGTTACAAGGGCGTTTTACAAACATAAATCGCACATAGACAAATATATAAATAAAACATGTTTGTTAGTTTATAAAATATAAAATAATAACAAAATTTTAACACATCATCATCCGCTTGCCCTCATCTCTTCATGCATTCCGTCATGTTACCATCAAATTTCACTCCCTTCCCAGCCATATCATTCCTTACATAATCCATCCATAGCTGTTTGTCCTTCCTCTTTCCATGCGTCCCTCCACATTCAGTTTCAATACCTTTCTTACCATATGGTCTTCATTCCTCTGCATTACATGCCCATACTAAGACAATAAAATTTTAACACATGTACCTAATAAATAAACAGTTTCATTCCGAATACGCTCCATGTGGGTTCTTATATCACACTCTCTCCAAATAAAGGTATCATTTGTTGCTCCACCATATGTAACATCCAAATTTGTTATATATAATTTGCTATCACAAATCTAGAAAATAAATTGTTACTATGTCAACACTTAAAAAGAAAGATACAAGTAAATACTATCGAGAATCAATATATATAATGAATTTCATGTTATATTTATATTTTATTTTAGTTAATTATTCTCCTATTGTACACTTCATGAAATTAAATATTTCCACATATTAGGTATATAATGGTACATATTAAAATAGTAATTTATATTTTACTCTTGTACTCACAACTTGCATGTTAATTGAATGAAAATGTTTTCGATTAAAATATTGTTCCTCATGCTCTGAAGATCTAACAATTGCAATATAAGAGCAATCAATGCTGGATGCATTCACATCACACCGGGAAGACCATATTTCTCATAAAACCTGGAGCATCACATTATCCCATTAATTCAAAATAAATTTATCAAATATAGATAAAATTAAACTTTTGATACACTTAAGCTACTTACCACCGTTTAATTAAATTCCTTTTACTTATATTTTGAGGGAACTTAATGTATTTTTTTATAATATGTGGTGCATTGAGAGCAGTTGTGACCTCCTGCACGCAATGAGAATCTGTTTGTTGTTCACTGCACTGGTCCATCCAAGTTTTGCCCTACAGACCCTTGGTAACTATTCCGAGCATAAAAATTCAAGGCCGTAAGGATCTAAAATAGATA
Source organism: Graphium colonna (assembly GCA_025505425.1). Taxonomy (NCBI): domain Eukaryota; kingdom Metazoa; phylum Arthropoda; class Insecta; order Lepidoptera; family Papilionidae; genus Graphium; species Graphium colonna. The sequence goes on from JAOCPS010799423.1 coordinate 1,143, forward strand.
TTATTAACAAACAAATCCTAATAATTGTTTTTAAAAAGGATGATAATAAAAAATATATACTAGGTACCTTAACCGTGAGCTCGATTCCATTACTCCTTGCCCTTCGAAATAATAGAGGCACTTCTACACTCTAAGCGCTCTTCTCGTAAAGCAGCCTCAATTAAAAACAATCTCGCAGTCATTTCAAATAAATTTATAACAAAATCCACACAAACGAAAATCAAAAGGTAACACTGTTGATTTCGGCAATTCCGAGGTTAAAATTCCGAAGAATTATCCGTCAAAATCAAATTTTCGTTCCGAACCTTGCGAATTAGAGTACGTTTAGAGAACATAAATGTCAAATTGTTTCATTCGGACGACGTTGCGGAACGAATGGAATTGTGGTAGCAAATACACGAAGTTTCGGCCGAAACTTCGATTTTCGTCGAATTAGAGTAGACGCCCTGATGATGCCGCAACATTATTGGTACAAATGCCATCGAAGTCTCTAAAAATTAATTCTAAATCTTGTCGAATACCTCACCGCAAAATGATCATACGGCCATGGATAACTCCTGGCATTTTTAAATACAGGAGATACCGGGATGGTATGCATAAAAACTTAAAATGACACCCAATAATGAAACCCTTAAAGTAACCTATAAAAGGTATCGCAATTTCTGTAATGATTTGTTAAAGAAATTAAAAAAAAACTGTACCACAGTAATGAAATACTAAATGCGGGTAATAAAAATAAAAAAATTGGGAAGTGGTTATAAAGGCGCTGCATATTAATGATAAATAGATACAAGCAAAAGATTCGCTTACTTGCTCTACATCGCCACTGTCTTTAAATAATGAAACAAATAAACATTTTGCGACCATCCGTGCTAAAATAGCTGAAGGAATCCAAGCAAATAATTTGGACATGATGTTACTACAGCATTGGCATATAAATCATTTGCCTCCCTTGACACTGATTCTAATGAAGTACAAAGGCTAATTCTGTCACTTAGGAGTAACTGCAGTAGGTTGTGATGGTATCTCTATTAAAGACTCATATAGACATAATCGCTGCACCAATTACCTATCTATGTATTATATTATAAGTCTTCAATCCGACACTTTTCCTACCATATTTAAAAAAAAACGTTATCCGCCCACTTTCTGAACAATTATTTTCAAATATCGTCCTGTAGCAATTCTGACTTCTTTATCTAAAATACTAGAACATATCATAAATGGTAGACTAGTATACTACCTCGAATCGAATAATCTTTTTTCACCATAGCAATATGGGTTTCGTATAATTAAAAATACTGACGATGCTGTTCTTAACCTCAGGAATACTGTTGTAACTGGTTCAGATAATGAAAAAAAATGTTTTGCTATATTCCTGGATTATTGGCCAAGGTATTTGACACAGTATCAATACTCTACTGCTAGACAAATTAGAAAGACTTGGCGTCAAAAACGTACAATTAGAGTTGTTTAAGAGCTATCTTACTGAAAGAACATAGTGTTTTAATCGTTACACATAGTATACCCCAAGGTATTATACTAGGACCTACATTATTTTTGTTATACATAAACGAATTCTGCTCTAGGTTGATTTCGAATGGACTTATACAATTTTTTGCAGATGACACTGTCTTAGTTTTTATGGTGACAACTGGAATAGCACATGTAGATATGCTCAAAATGCCTGAAATTATGTTATTAGATAGCTTAACAGCAACTTACTTAAGATTTATGCTAATAAAACAAAATATATTATATTTGCTATACGTAATATGTCCCTATCAACGGATAAAAACTTTACTCTAACATCACATAATTGTGGCGATTTAACCGCAGATACCCTCTGTCGGTGTTTCAAAATAAACGGGATTTAACCACAAAATACCTCGGCGTTATTGTTGAACAAAACTTAAATTTTTAGCCGCATATGGAACAATTAAATAAATTTTCGACAATTTACGGACTCTAACGTTATTCGAACACTTTACTATGCTCTTTCTCAATCTATTTTTAGCTATTGCATCTGTTCTTGGGCTGGCGCGCCCAAATATCATTTAAAATCACTAGAGGTAGCACAAAGAGCTATCATAAAAGTAGCAATGTATCGCCATTACCTCTATCCCACCGAAGACTTATACAACAAATGGAATATCTTATCAATTCATAAACTATTCGTACTTCATATTATACACAAACCACACAGAAAAATACTACGCAATCTCAACAGAAACCAAGTTAGACGTAACGGCATTGTGTGCGCCAATCAAGGATTCCGAACAGCTTTTGCTAAAAAAAATATGTTTTCCCGGTCCATATTTATATAATCTTATTAATAAGTATGATATATTTTATTTATTTTGAAAATAATACAAAAACAAATTAAATACATGTACTTATTCTAATCTTCCGTCCTATATCGTTCCCGGTTTGAAGGTACCCATCACGCTAACAGCTTTGCCAAGTTGAATGGCGACTGCACTGGCCTTTGTACCAAGAACGAGCCGGCACGGAGGTCAACATGTTTCTCTCTGAGCCTGTGATGCACCTCAGCAATAAAACCCTTGTCTTCCAAACCCCAGCACCCCATCGTCTCCAGAGCAAATGGGACGAACTAATATATTGTTGTGAGGTTAACATACTTGTTTTTCTTTTTAAAATCTGCAGAACTAACAAATAACATATTCGTCTTATGAAATGGGATTACTAGACGGTTTAATTTTTATTTTATTTGGATATATGTTGCATGAGTATAATTTTATTTGATAAAATAAAACTCCAAAATATAGCAGTCAGCCATGTTATGTTGAACAACAATCACAATGTGTTACGTCACAGTACTGCAAATGTCACATAGTCGTTTGTGGATTTCAGCCAACTCGTGTACTTTTTCCAAATGGGCCAATAAAATTTATAAATATAACATCGTAAATATTATCAAGTTTATAATTTTTTCCTCGATAATTATTTATTGGTGCCTGCCAATATTTATTTACACATATTATTTACAGTAATCTATACAATTAAATTATAGGCAAGTTAAATACGCACGCGGCAGGATTTGCATAAATTACCAGAACTTTTATTAATTTGCCGGCTAAGATTAAAGTTACTAGTGAATAAATACATTTAAGCAAGAGAGAGTTTCGGTAACTCGATTAAATTTGTTATACTATCAAAGAGGAAAAAGTAAAATAAAAAACTTAATGAAAATGACATTGGTAGAAATAAATTGGAGAGTTTAGACACATGAATGTTGTTGAGCCTCGCCACGCAAAAGAAAGCCGCATCGCATTATTTTCTTGTTTAGACCGTACACAGATAATTTGTTTGCAGTTTTTATTGAGGCATTGAACAACCGCGCATCACTTATACACTTTGCAATTCACATATCTATGCCCAAATAACTAATTTTTAGTTTCATTGATTGTTTATCGTAACGTGACGTCACAAGCATATGCCATGACACTGGTAAGCATTTTTGCACGTACTTAAAACTCAAAGTTTAAATAGCTTTTATTTTCTTTAAAATCTATGCTTTTAACAAAACTGTAATATGTAAAACTGTAGTAAAAGATAGGTTATTTATTATCTGTTTCCGTTATAACGTTTTTACATTTATGTGGTCCAAAAAACGATGAATTAAAAATAAACAGCAAAAATAATTACTAGCTGCGCTACAATTATTAAAACATATAATCTTTTTCTTCGTAATCTTCATTACTGAAGGTCGTGCCTGTCTTGATATGCTTAAACCAATTTGCTGACAAGCTTGCTTGTTTCAGGACAGTTGGAATAGAGAGTCCCATTATACTTTTAATTTGGTCGGACCAACAGTTAGGTGACCGCTCCCGTGATCTTTTGCCTTCGACCTTACCAGTTATAACTAATTTATCGAGGTCATCTGGTCGCCTTCGGGCAATATTACCAAAGTAGTTGAGAACTCGTCAGTAACAGGTAGTCGACAATCTAGATGTGATCTTTAATTAATCGAGAATGGAACTGTTTGTTAGTTTTGCGGTCCATGGTATGCGCAACATTCTTCTCCGATACCAGATCTCAAAATCTTTTGCGGTCAACTGCATACATTGAACATGATTCGGAGCCGTAAAGAAATATTGAGAATACCAAAGCACGAGTCTTGTCTTGGTATTATTTGACATTTTTCTGTTTTGCCATATTCTGATTGATTTACGCTGCTTTGGCCATCTGTGTGCGTCTCCGAATTTTACCGTTACATCCTCCTTGATAGCTAATCAATGACCCCAGGTACACAAACTCGTTTACAAATTTCAGGTCTGCCAGTTCTCCTATTCGTACCAAGTTCTCACCTCAATTCACTACCATGACTTTGGTCTTGGTCTGGTTAATGGAGAGACCCACCATTTTGCTCGCTTGTTCGACTCTACCAAACAGTTTTGCCAGTTCTTGCTCTGAGGAAACGAATAACGTGGTGTCATTTGCATATCGTAGGTTACTGATTTTGCTGTCCCCTACTGAAATGCCTCCACCCTACCCTTTTAGCACTGTCCTCATGATATATTCGCCGTAGATGTTGAAAAGTAGAGGGGATAGAACCCCTGACGGGCTCCTTTGTGAGGCTTAACAAGAGCTGACACTACTTAAAAGGAGCTGAAACCACGTCATTCACCCTGATCATTGACTCTCCCATGTGGAGGGAGAGTCAATGATCAGGGTGAATGGCGTGGTGTCAGCTCCTTTTAAGTAGGCTTGCGATAAGAGAAATTAAATATCCAGGAACGCCTACTTCTTGGAGGATTCTCTACAGACTTTCAAACCTTACTCAATCAAAAGCCTTAGAGTTATAAATAAAACCCATAACCATTGGAACATTAAATTCCCGCTCATCTCTTTTAACTGTCTGATGTTAACAATTTGCTCCCTAGTACCACGGCCCTTGACAAAACCAGCTTGTTCGTTAGGTATCTGCCGTTGTGAGTAGGCCTGTTAACGTCCATTGATTATTTGTAGTGACTTTACTGCCATGAGATATAAGTGCGACTGTCCTGTAATTCTCGTATATTATAGCAGAACCTTTATTGTGGAAGGGCATCAAGAGAGATTTCTTCCAATCCCAACGACATATTCCCGTTCTCTATAGCTGATTACACAGATCTTTTAGGATTTGGACACCTGTGTCTCAGAGAATATTCAGTTCTTCAGCAAATAAAGTGTATCTTCCGGCTGATTTTTTGACTTTAATTTTGTCATACGTCCGTATTTGTAGTTTAAATAAACAATTACAAATACGGACATATGATATTTTGCGCTTTTCAACTGTCTTAAAATGGGAGGAAGTTTCAATTAGCCTAAGTCACAAATAGATTATTATTTTTTATATGTTTGTTCGCTGATAAAAAAAAATAATGAACTAAACAAAATTGTTTCACAAACTCCAATTAGAAAAAAACAACTTATCGGATCAATAAAATAAATAAACCTACAAAAAAATAGGACCAGGTTTTAAATTCGACGTGTACATTTTTTAGTCTCTTTCTTTTATATATGACCACTAAACAAAGGTGAAAAGCTATTTAAACGTGGCAACTAATCAATATCAATTGATCGCCATTAACACGTGGTGGGTGAAATTGTAGAGGGCGTGGCCGCATTATAGCGGGCGTATGGGCGAAATCATTTGAAAGGTTGGAACAATAATTGGACTGACCTCATCCACTCTTCAGTGCACTCATAGGCTGCGATCTTTCAATAACGGTGTTCGAGCTGCAGTTCTGTCTTGTTTCCCAACTTGCGTTCTTAAATAGCTTTTTAGATACAAATTAGGCAAATTTATACATATACGACGCAACCGTAAGTGCTTTACAGCGATAATCCTCGATTGACAAGGGTATAGAGGTTCAATGCGTGCGGCGAATAATTGCTAATGCGCCCGTATGGTTTGAGTACTGACAACTGAAGGCAGACCGTGGCCCGTTTGTGGGTAGCAGAGATCGGTCAAGTCATTGACCAAATATTAGTCAAAATGAGGGTATAATATAGCTTCGTGTCACTGGCTAGTGGCGCGAACATTGCTACCGGCCTAAAATATTTAGTATTTACAAGAGAAGAATTTAAATGGTAGCGTAATTATAAACAAAACGTATAGGGATTATACACGGATTGTATAGGGGATAGCGAGGGGCAATGGTGCAATTTATTGCGAAGGTTAAGACAAATAAGCGGACGACAGGTCTTTTGAAGACGCGGGCCCTCGTTTTACTGAAGCCACTCTACAGATGCCATCATGACAGAATGAGTGGCAATCCAGTGATAATAAGAACTATAGAGCCTATCATGATACGATTTAAGGGTGTATTCCATTATCCTCTTAATTGAAGCGAGTGAAGATACTGTAACTTTTATCGTTTTGAAAATGATTGAATCATTTGATCCGATATGGCGAAGAGTTTTCATAAATATGCAGGATCATCAGTAACTGTGTAAGCGGGTAAATAATTAGGCTGTGCAGTCATTAAAATGCGTTAAAACAGTGGGTTAAAAATAGAATAACAATTTAAGTTTCCTTTAACGTTTTGAATTACTCAACATCTATAGTATCCACTCCTTCAAAAGTTTTAAAGATCCTGCCATCTAATGTTTTCGGTAAACTTTTAAATGGTATTTCTGCTCTCGTGGTAATGGCCTCGTCATTGGATTGACATATTATTTTACAAGATTTTTTTTTAATCTTACAGTCGCAATTCATTTATTTTTCTCTTTCAAAGTCGAATAATATTAAGAATATTATTATAAAGGTAATGAATTTGTTTCTTTAGTTAAACGCGCTTATCTATGGAACTTTTAATTTAAATATTGTTTTCACGTTGGATAGCCCATAGGCTATATAACATTACGTTATAAAAATAAGAAGCCAAAAATGGGCAAAATTAACATCGGTTAGACCGCAGGGATCAGGTAGTTTTAATAAAAAGGTGCTTGTAGTTTCATACATTTTATTTATTTCTCTATCTATTCTGTGTTTCGGACTTTCCACAGATATTTTTGGGTCATGTATTTACCTTTTAAGCACATTTTATATATTCTAGAGTTCTTGTAATTATTTGCAGTGAAATAAAAGTTTCTTACTTTTTTTTAAAATAACAACCCGCAATGGCCAAAGTTTGTCCTTTTATATGCAATTCAGTAGATTTCTCGTTTGTCAATTGACAAAATAAAGAAGAAATTTTTAAAATATTGTAATATTTTAAAAATAACTTTTCTTTAAATGTTATGTATAAATGGCGTGGAAGTGAATATACACTGTAATTACGTGATAATCCTTTTTCATTTAATGTATTTCTACTGTATATTATAGCAAAATATTAAATTTCAGCACTCCTCCTTTATTCAAACTTTAACTGTATCAAGACAAATTGTAGTACGCTTTAGTTACTAAAATTTTCAAAAAAAATTCAACGGAAATGATTTTTTTAATTATTTTATTTTAAACTTTGAAGAGATAAACAACTACGCTTAAACTGCTTTCAATTGCTTACAGAAAAATATCATATTAACTTTGTATAAACACTGCTTGAATTTTAAGTAAATTCACATCAAGATTTAAACAAGATCTTTTATGAAAATCTGACGTAGTAATGCTAGCTTACTGCAGAAGGGTCTTTGAGGAAAAACCGTAAACAGATTTGTCTATTATATCCTCTCGTCTTCAAACCTTACAAAATGGGAATCTCGATACTTTAAATTTTATCTCTGAATCAGGAAGAATTGTCGAAAGATAAGAATATCTTCATCAGACGATCTTCTCATGATGTCATATTATGGCTTTTAATAAAGTCGAATGAAAAGAATATTGTACATAAAGTTTAACATGCGGTATAATTTCCTTTTGCTTCGAAACATGATTTTGATGTAATTTGTTACAGAAAATGTAATTGTATACCTATTTACCACTAAAAATTGGTCAGCAATGTGTTATTATAATTTCCATATCTTTTTTTTCTCATAAATCTGTTTATCTTTTAAATATAACCAAGTTTTAAAGACTGCCTTTTGTTTTTTTTTTGTCAAGCTTTTATGTTTTTGTTGTTTTTATAATACTTAACTTAATAAATCTCTCCGGACCAAAGGCTTGGATGAAAAAGAATAGCCATTTAATTGCAAATATTATTATTTCCAAAAACATAATTTAACAATGATGTATGAAGTGAAAAAAAACGCGTCTGTGAAATTTCTTATGAAATTTCATAATATAGTCTCCTCGTATTTAATAAGAATAAACAAAAGCAGTGTCAGCTCACGTAAGATAGTCGTGCACGAGTTTATTTCCCCGGTGGCAACACAAAGCACTTATCTTTATAACAAACCTCCATTCTCAACTTTCTCACGTCTTAACTATACGGACCTAATTCGATATGGTTGTACAATTCTTTGTATATGATTTATCGCGGCTTTATATTCGTACCTACTATCACAGATAAAGGAAACTCAATCGGGGACAACTTTTTGCAACTTACTTATAATCAGCCAAATCCTATTTTCTCCAATATATCGAGTCTCAATGAAATGCGACGCACAGCTTTCACAGCTTTTGCTGCACTTTTAAGGCCACGCTCGTCCGGGGAAGTACCACCGCCCTTCGCGTTCGTTTGTCTTCCTTTCCATAAAAAAAAAAAAAAAAAAACATATGTATGTGTGTGCAATAAAACAAACACAAATATAAAATAAGTGTTAACAAGGTTGCTTGTTTGTGGTACACGTTCAACGTTGAGCCATCATTTATTATATTTAAAGTATGCTTAATATTGGATCAAATGCCGTTTTTAAAAATTTGGAATATTCAAATTTTTATACATTACTTGACTGATTTTTTTTATGGAGAGGAAGACAAACGATCAGACGGTTCACCTGATGGTTAGCGATCCCGTCACCCATCGACACTCGTAACATTCGGAGAGTTGCGAGTGCATTGTCAACCTGGGATATTAGATAGAATAGGTTTATTGGATAGGATTGGGTTGGGATTAAGTACTTGGAAGGTATTAGAATAGGAACAGAAAAGGGTAGA
>JAOCPS010799643.1:0-10185 GCA_025505425.1 Graphium colonna
AATTTAATGATGGTTTGCTCGTAGTAAAAATATATGGTACACGAAAACTGTTTGTTTCATAACTTAATCTGGGTCGTTATGATGAAAAATTTTCATTAAAAACATAAGAAATATATATAAAAATTAATGTCAAATTATAACCCAATTTAATGTTTTGGAAATATCATATCAAACCGAGACAAATATTAACCAAATGTACGGTGAAGACAACGACTTCTGCCGTCACTTTAATAATTTAGCCTTGCGAAAAACCGGTGAAATTAGAAATTACTGCACCTTCGCGCTTCGTCCGGCTTATGACGTAATCAAAGATCCGGTCCTTTATGACCCGACTACATAATATGTGTATTTTCTGCACCACTTAATGTCTTCCTGGGCGTACCTCCTTCTCTTTGTTAAGAAGCTGTGAATTTTCGCTATTTGGTTTATCCGGAAATGTTTTTACGTGTCAAAATTTTGTCATAGACTACAAAACCCGAGCTATAGACCAAAAGTTATGGCATCTTCAGTGGCTGTGCTAATACTTAGACATCGGCGAAATCAGTTTTGCGAGGCTCTTTTTGTAGCCGACTTCAAAAAAGAGACTTTCAATTCGGATGTCTCTATTAATTTTTTATTTTAGGGTATAACTCCCTTATTTATGACTCGACGAAAGTCGGTTTGTGTTCGGTCCCTTTTTTTGAAGACAGTTAAAAAAGAATTAAATTACGAATTACAAATAACTAAGTTTTGCGAGGCCCCCTGAGGCGCGAGGCCGTCAGCGGTTGCCTACGTCTGACGCCGCCACGAGCCATCCTTATTAGTCTTTTTTATTATTATTAGTCATTCTTACACTAGCCACAATCAAATGTTGCTAAAGTTTACAAAAACACTATTTAAGCCGTTTATTTGTTTATTAAAAGATTTTAACTCTTCACAGACACGATTCAGAGAATGCCCGCGCACTGAAGAACCATGGACCCTCTGACGTGGCTATCGTTGGGGCTGCAGTTGGCAGCCTTATGCTGCATCGTCGGTGCGCTGCTGCTGTACTTGCTGCGGAAGGTGCGCGTTGCGGAGGTGCTGCCCTCTGACAGCGCGAAGACTGTCCTCGTGACATCTGTGGATACTGCGCTTGGCTTGCAGGTAAGTGAAAGAAACTCTTGATTTATTAGTACATGAGAATAATAAGGATTACTGCCTCGTAAGTAACCCTTGCTTTATAAGAGGTTGTGGATTCATTCCCGCACAGAGACAATCTGTCTGTATTGATTTTGAACTTTAAACGAACGAAACGACGGGTTGTGGCGGTGCATAAATCAATTACTATTGTTTACGCAGTTAATTTAACGTATACAACTTTTTTTATGTAAAAAACCATGAAGATCGAATGAATCCTTAGCAATATACATAGCATTTATAAAAAATATTAATTCTTCCTCCTAGCCTTTTTCCAAGCTACTCGGGGTCGGCTTCTAATCCACCAAAATATTACCTAAATTTCAGTTTTTTATGCGACTGGCATCTGACCTTCGCAACTCAAAGGGATAAACTGAATTCGAAGGATGGATTAGTTGTCAGGATATTTAAAGGCAATGACATCTTATAACGACTGCCAAAGATGTTCTTGACAACCGGGACCGAATTTTTGCATGCCAATCCGACGTATGGATCATCTTTCTTTCCACGTAAACGGGTGATCAGCCCGCATTGCCCTAATCCAACCAAGATACAACAGTACAAAGTCGTTGTCCCCCCGCGGGGTTTGAACTCAAGACCTGCGGCTTGTAAAGCAAGGGCCCATACTACTGGGCTACGGAGGCGATATAAAAATTTTATTACAAAAGTAAAAAAATATGTAGCTAAAAAGGAAATAAACTATAAACATTTCATAATTAACAAAAACATTGTACGAAAGTCATTATGATTATTTAAATCTAATTTTTGTTATAAAATTATTTCTTCATTCACCGCTACTGCTCCAAAACAAGGGCAAATAATCTAAAATCATTTATTACCTTAAACAAGGGTCGCTCGTTTGCGTATAATTAAATTAATTTTGTTTGAATTATGAAATTGTATCATTCATTTACATTAAAAATAATAACATTGAGTAAGAAGTGTTGAATTTGTTAGTATATTAATTCCGTTGAAGGTAAAAGTTTTTTAACCGACTTCCAAAAAGGAGGAGGATTCTCATTTCGGATCCGTTTTTTATGCATATTCGCCATTTATTAACCGATTTTTTCTAACACATACATTATTTCATACTTTCGAAATGGTTCCATAAAATTTTCAGAATAAATGTTTTTGTAGTTTTTTTTTATACAAAATTTAGGAATGTTTCCATATACCTCCGTCAGGTATAAAACGATTTTAAAAATTCGTTTTGTATCTGATATTATATACTTCCAAAATAACTCTATTTAAGTAACTAATTTTCACAAAAATCGGAGTAATAGTGTGTTTCTAAAATCAAAATAACGGGGAAGATAAATTTCGAAAGTATACTTTTAAGACGTTTGAAATTTTTGTAATTTTCTGTAAAAATAAACTTGTTGTAGGAGAAACTTTAAGGGTACAAAAAAGTAATTATTCAAATTAAAATAATTAATAATAAACTAATGTACAGAGCTACAGTATATGAATGTACCTACAGTCAAAAAAATTATATATATTGAGCCAAAATTAAATGTAATACACAACCTTTAAATTAACTTTACAACGCTGTCACGATCTATATAGCGTTATTAATTATAACATTGAATAAGACCTCAATTATTTTCTTCCGTTATTACTATAAAAAAGTCGGCAAAAGCTTTGATTGATTTTTTTTTTTCAATTTACCTAACCACATTCCAGTCGTTATTCGACTATTATTGCCGCCATTTACATATATATTTTTTCTACTAGCAAGTAGTGAATGGTTATGGCAAAGCGAATGTAGATAAAAACTAGGTTAATGTGAAATTTTTGATGGTTTTAAACACATTTTTATATAACAAGTAAGTATGTTAAATGAATATGAATATCGCTGCATGGACTTGACTATGTTAATTGTGTTTTGTTGTTAACATTTTATAAAATGAGGACTTGTTTCTATTTGCTTGGACATTCAATGCGGTTATTTAATAAATATTTTTAATGGAAATGGATGACAAACGACTGTGATCCCGTCGCCCATGGGCACACACAACACCCGGTGACTTGTGTGTGCATTGTCAACCTAGGAAATAGGTTAAAACAAGTATAGTGGATAGGATAGGTTGGGAACATATTATGAATGAACCTCGATAGTCATGCATACTTTATTTTTTGCCGACTTTATGTAAGGCTGTGGTACTTGCCCAGGCTAACATGACCGTAGAAGTGCAGCAAAAGCTGTAAAAGGATGCTCTACCACTTTGAAACTAACAATTTGATCTTCTGATTACATAAATCAACCAGTACTTATTTGATCGATAGTATTATTATTTCAAACGTAACATGTGAAGGACTGATGCAGTGTTGAGTATCTTTCTTAAGCCTTGAACGTTGCTTTTTCTTTTTTCTGAATTCCAGATATTATATTTTTCATATCTATATGTTAAGTGAAGTCCTCCTAACTGAATTACAGCCACGGTGACCAATCTAATCTGAGATTAGTCAAGCGCGCAGGAGATGTTATAGTGCACAAGTGTACGAGCAAACACAGGGGCACTCTCTGTTTCTTTACTCACATGCCTTATGGGACGGATTACCGACATGACCGGAGAGGGATCAGGCGCAGGACCGGCTTTTTACATACATACTCATCCAGTCAATTTTTTTTTCAGGCAATCGGGTGATCGGCCCGCATTGCCCTAATCCAACGAAGGAACAATAACACAAAGTCATTGTCCCCCCCGCGGGATTTGAACTCACGACCTCCGGTTTACAAAGCAAGGGCCCATACCACTAGGCTACGGAGGCGGTTAAAAGGTATGCTAAGTATGACGAGTACGGCTCTTGGAAACTGAATAAAAGGTATCCCAATTATAGAAGCGTTAGCACTGCTAACATGAGCACCTCAGTTATGAGTCATAGTACGCTAAGATGTAAGTAAGACAGGAAAAAAAGCAAATAAAACCAAACCAAGGAACAAATTGTATAAGCCGTCTATATATGAAACGGGAACAATATTATTTCTATTTTTGTCCGTCTGTATATATGTTTGTACGACCATCACACAAAAACTATTACCTAATTAAATCGGTATAGTTTGAATCATATCCTTTGTAAATTAAATTACTTAAAATGGCAAGTAAAGCCGCAGGCAACACCTAGCACATAATAAATATCTGTAAACGTTTTTGCCTTGCAGATAGCAACATATCTGAGCGAGCGCGGTTGGCGTGTGATAGCAGGTTGCCGTTCTGGAGGCCTAGGGTCCCGTCTGGCCGAATCTTGGCTACAAGCGCACGTGGCCGTCACTCCGGAGGACTTGCCAGCACCCAGGTTGGCAACACTGGAACTGGACGTGGCCCGTGAAGACCTATTGGAAGAGGCCGCGAGGGCTACGGCGCAGCATTTACCTGCCGGCGAACATGGTACGTTGTGATAGGCTTTTTTTTATGGAAAGGAAGAGAAACGAGCAGATGGTTTACATGATGTTAAGCGATCCCGTCGCTACAGACACACGCAACATGCGGAGAGTCGCGAGTGCGTTCTCAACCTGGTAAGTTGGATAGAATAGGTTTATTACATAGGATAGGTCTGTATTTAGAGGGAAAAGAGTGGGAAAAGAAAAGGGTAGACATGACCATCCGGCATCCCCAATAGTCATGCATACTTTACGCCAACTTTAAAAAGGGCGGTGGTACTTCACCGGGCGAGCGCGGCCGTAGAAGGGCAGCAAAAGCTGTATAAAAATGTTATGCTCTACCACCTGTTAAAGTCAGGCTATTATTTTTTTAAGATAAAGAGGAGAGGATTGAGAATATAAGAATATCTTTATTCCTTGTAGTGAATAAAAAAAAATAAAGGCATTTAGATAGATTATAAAGTAAGCATCCTTGACACAATGCTACGTAGATTAGATTCAGCAGATTCGTGGATAGGCTTTTCTTTTTTGCTTAAGATTTGTTGTTAGTATTGACTTATTTCGATTTAAGATTTATTTTCTAACTAAGCATAATATTTATTGCGTTTTGTTAATATCATAAAAACTAAGTTATATTTTTTTCATGTTATGTTGCAAATGTTATTTCAAAAGGAAATGTTAACTTTTGAAATATACGATGTACGTTATTTACCAAATTCATTTATAGATCTTGCAATAAAAATATTAAAAAAATACTGCACTGCCCGGGAATCGAACCCGGGTCGCAAGAATGGGAATCTTGCATGATACCACTACACCAGCAGTGCTTACTCAAATTAGGAAAATATAAGAGTATATTCTAAACACATACAAATTATTAATTATAATTTTTTTATTTAATTTACTAATGAAATTAATTTATTTTATCCTTTATGTTTTAGAAGACAAATTGCTAATAGCTATTGTTAAAACAAAATTTATAGCGCCATCTATGGGACTCACACTTCATAGTTCATGAATCTACCTAAGTTATCTATGCCTGTACATGAACGCCTTCAAGCAGTTTTTAAAGTTACAGGTAGATGGCGCTTATTTAAGACTTCATTATAACGAAAACTTTATTTATTATACAAGAAAATATATCAAAATGCCATGTTTTCTTTTCATGTATATAATATAACGATTAAAAACGAAAAAAGGAACCCAAATTAAAACGCACAAAAACAGTTAAATAGTTTTGTATTAAAACTTATTGTTGTTTTTATTTTGCTTTAGTTTAGTAGTTTAAACTCTTTAGCTCAGGATAATTTAATTGCTTTTCTAGGCGTGTTAGCGATTTTCGTTTAGAATAGCTTTTACTTTATTTTCTTCTGTGCGGTAATAAACAGGGCAGATAAGAGCAGATGTTGTAAGTTGTAACGAGTAGTTTTCTTGCTTTGTATCGGCGTCTTGAAGATAACCGACGTGGCCTAAGCAGCGGGAAATGTCCGTTCTGTATAGATCTTTTTTTTAAAGCAATTTCCTTATCTTAGGCGTTTGAAGCATGATTAACACTTTATTTCAAAGTTTCTCAGACTTTTCTAAGTATCTTTGCGATGACGAACGCGCCCGTCGATGTCAGTTCAGATCATTTTTAGAGTACATCTCGAATCTTCCAGGTGTGTGGGCGGTGATTAACACGGCCGGTAGCAGCGGTCACGGCGGCGCGTCCTGCTGGGAGGCTGCGTTGAGGGCCAACGTGCTGGGCGCACTGCGCGTCGCACGCTCCTTCGCGCCCCTGCTCGCCGCCGCCGCTGCTGATCATCCGCACGCGGGCAGGCTCTTC
The DNA here is from genome assembly GCA_025505425.1 of Graphium colonna. Classification (NCBI taxonomy): domain Eukaryota; kingdom Metazoa; phylum Arthropoda; class Insecta; order Lepidoptera; family Papilionidae; genus Graphium; species Graphium colonna. The sequence goes on from JAOCPS010799643.1 coordinate 6,366, forward strand.
TATATTGGCAAGAACCTATAGTAGATAATAATATGAATCTAACTAAAGACCATCTACAAATCAATGTGCACCGAATAGTCCTAGTTTCAAACCGATACGTTCAGAAGTTTTCGAGCTCTAAGACTACATTCGACAGTCTATTCCATTATTATAACAAAGGGTGAACATTTGTATGTTTGGATGTTTGGTATTTACATAAAAACGGATCAATGAATTTGGATGAAATTAGACAAAAAACTATTATTAGCTGGATTAACATAATGTAGAATAGATTAAATAATTCAAAAAGGATCACGTGAGACCGCGATCAACAGTGAATAAAACTAAAACCTTTAGGTAGTATACTTTAAAAAAAAACTTTGTTAGTAAATATTATTAGTTACAATAATTTAATCCAGTAGAACATTAACACAAGTTCCTGTGATAAAATAACAGCAACAGCTTTTTAATTACGTAGCACACCTGCCCTTTGTAGCACAAATCAAGTGATACATCAACTAGCGCATTTCGGAATGCACCCTAAGTAATTGCTCCATCTATGTTCAACCAATCGAAACATATGACAGTGACAATTATTTAAATTTAAATTACGAACGTAACATAACCTCTTCTACGAGAGGCTAGGCGGTATGGTCGAAAGACTATAGCCTACGCCATGGGGGAAAAGAATAAAAAAGTAACATGACCTCATCTCAACTCTAAAACAAGAATTCGAATTCCGAACAGGATTGACATCGGACACGGCGTGCGAGAACCCATCGCGGGTACAGGAGTCGCACGAGAGCAGCGCCGCCGCGGCCGCCGTGCGCTGGGGCACCTGGGGCGCGGCAAGGGCCCTGAGGGCGTCGCTGCGCACGAGGGGGTTGCGCGTCGTGCTGCTCCACGCGCCTGATCTGCCGGCCGCGGATGTGTACGCGCCGCCCGTACAATTGACTGCGCCCAGCCAACCCGCTAGGTAAGTGCCCGCTTCTTGCATGTTGAAGGAAGCAGTGATCAAACATGCAGCATAGCTTAATAGAGGGTATATTCTCTAAGCGCCTTATCTTATCTTGTTTCCAGTGTACGTCAGTATAACTTGATATTTTACCATAATGGTGTCAACTATTCATGAAACGTGGAAATCATGAAATAGTCAGGCGTGAATAAACTGTTTATCGGCTTGTGTCACACTCGCTGAGCGGATCCCTTAGCTTTGCCAACCTTAAGGACAAGGCTCAAAGACTACCTTACAAAATAAAAAAAACAATATAGTCCTCCTGACCGAATTTCAGGCACGACGACCAATCTACCCAGAGATCAGCCAACTGCGCAGGAGATATAGTACAAAATACACAAGTAGATGCACACAAGTAAATACACAAGATAGTACATAAGTGTATGTGCAAATAGATGCAATATCTGTTCCTTTACTCTCATAGCCCGATGGGACAGACAATCGACACGTCCGGAGAGAGATCAGGCGTAGGAGCGACTTTTTACATGCCCAGCCATCCAATAGATCATATTTCTTTTCAGGCAATCGGGTAATCAGCCCGCATTGCTCTAATTTGGATTAAACAAGAAACAACAACACAAAGCCACGAGAATCGAACTCACGATCTCCGGTTTACGAAGCAAGAGGCCATACCACTTGGCTACGGAGGCCGTTATCACATTTTTAGTGATGGATTGAAATTAGCTTAAGAGCCAAAAGTCGTCAGTATATTTATTAAATTGTTATAATCAAGCTCAACGTAAAAATAGACGGTCATTTTGATATTCCAAAAGACACACAAACATACCTTAACCGTATAACTTATTTTGATTTTAAATAATATACTATACATTTTTTCAGCCGACCGGATACCCCGAATTCGGATGTAAGCGCCACAACCGCTAGCTGCGCCGTCACAATGCCTGGCGAGGCGGCGGAATACAGCGCTAAGGTGCTGCCAACCGCTGCGCTAAAGCTGCTGGAAGAAGCGCTCACATCGCCCGCTCCCAAGGACGCTTATTACTTGAAAGTCAAACAAGACTCGTGGTTCACCAGAATGCCTTCCCTGAGGGTTGTACACTGAACGGCTTTACGGGCGTAGCTACAAAATGGCGAATGTATTCAATATTTGCCGAATTATCTATCGGCGTTGTACCCATTTTATGATTGAATATGAAGGAGGGTTCCGAAAAATTATTTATTTACAAAGAACATTATTTATATTTAAAAAAATAATATTGCCTTCATACTGTCATGACATCTTTTAGCCGCGAAGTCTTTGTTTAAAAATTAATTTTCGTTGGAATGGGATCAATTACCCAATACCAGAGAAATGTATAAACATTAAAACTTTTTACTATCCCCCCTTAAGGTGGTTGATCTGAAACTTAATTTAAAGCAACTTTTGTAAATCACGTAGCTACGCCCCTCGGTGCATTGGCTTTTAATTTGGAACTATGCTTTGTCCACTAATGTCACATAGTACCTTCACAGATAATACATGAAACAATAAATATATTAAACGCACATATTCAATTGTAATACACCATCATGTAAAAATCATATTGTTTTGTGGGTAAAAATATTTTGTGTACGGTAATATTATGAGGAAAACTTAAATAAGGAAATATTTAATCACTGTAATTGATTACAATAATTAAATGTGTAGGTACACGTATCCAAAGAAATTTTTTTATATTCTTTAATGGCGTCAGTAAAATCCAGAACGAAACGTACGAACTGGATTTCAAGATGGCGTACTTTTATATACTCATTTTATATAACTTTATCTATGTATAATCAAGATTCTTCTATATTTTTTTAATATTATTTTTCGACCCGCTGATCTTAGTCGAAGGCACGGAGACAGCGGAGGTTTTGTGCCAAATAACAAAGGTACTAACTACAAATTGTAAACAGTAAATGTGTAATAATGGGTTTAGAATAACGTTATTTAATGAACACTGTTTGATAGTACCTTCATTTACGATTGTGTTTACGAATGGTGATGGACACACGTTGGGCGACGACAGTTATTGTTTATATTTGCTTTTGATGTGGAAAATGGCATGAAAATCAACGAAGATTAGGAGAAAGAAGATATGCTGGGGATACGTTATTCGTTTAACGTTAAGTCCAGTGAAGCGTAATGCTATGACATCTAACTTGCCGCAGTCAATTTGTTTGTCTGTTAGCTGATTGTGGATAGGACGTTTAAGGTTTCACAATGATATTGTAAATAACTTTTGTGTTGTATAATAAAATGTATCTTTTAAATCTATCGACTTTTTTTGCATTACTTATCATAATCTTCTACTGGCGCGTTTGGGAAAATGATGAGAGTAAATTTTTACGATACGCACGCACATCATTTTGAAGTTATCTTTACTTGGACTTTTAATTCGATGCAGTAAACTGACATAACCTAATGTCAGTTTCAGAAATAATGTTACCATGCTAAACTTAGTAGTGATGGCTTCATTCATTTAAAAATGAACTATTTCACTGGCGTAAATCTGTTAAGTTATAATTCTATAAGTAATATATAATTATTACTATTTAATTACAACAAAAGTCAAGTCAAGAATAAAACCTACCTATCTAGATTATTTTTTTATTTATGCTCATAAATAAAATAATAATCGAGAAAGATAGGTTTTTTGCAGTAACCGCCATTTTGTTTTCCTTTTTATTTGCCATTCGGCTTCATTCCTTTAGTCTGAGCGCACGAATGGTTCAATTCCTCTCTACTAGTTGTTATACTGTTAAGTTTGTTGTTACATTTTGTTTTGTTGTTACGTTTTGTTTTGTTGTTACGTTTTGTTTTGTTGTTACGTTTTTTGTTTC
>JAOCPS010799864.1:0-10184 GCA_025505425.1 Graphium colonna
ATACGGTAATTTAATGGTAATAATTTTACGAAACGACAAATGTATATAACAATACGTAACAATTTACTCCAGGAAGAAACACGATCTCCTAAACTAAGTATAGGACTCCTTCCCGTGGGTAAAGCGACCAGAAGGGTGTGTTTTCTATCTTTGGGCATCTCGGGCGCAGAGGACGGATTAAACGGAATGATAGGTCACTGTGAGACGTCTAAACGCACCCAAGAGGGGCCGCTAAACCAAAGCGGATGGTTTACCAAGTGAGACGGAGTGAGTCCACGCGACAGACAGTCGGCGGGATCTCTGTACCCGAAATATGGTATAAATTATGCGGCGCTTAATTATTTTGTATTTTTGAAACTCTGTTGGCTACAAAGGTATTCAAGGCAAGGAATGTACCCAGCAGAGAGCGACAGTTGAGTCCGAAAATGCAAATAAGTTACGAAAAAAACGCGACTTTGACATGCGCCTACCACCTTTTTAATAAGTTGAGTTAGTAAAAGAATAGCACAGAGTTCAAGACGAGCGAGTGAAACAACCTCTTTAGGAGAAACCTTCGATTTAGCTGTTATCGAATTGGTTGTATTAAAGTCCCTATTTTGAATGTGAAAATAAATTACTCCCCCGTGCGCCTTCTCGCTGGCGTCTGCGAATGCTAAAATAGTAACCACACTATCAGCGACGATACCTAAGCGACGGGGAATTTTATATCACCTAAAAAAGTAAGTTCCTCTCTTAAACGTGTCCACAATTTAACTATGTCTTCAGGCGGAGTGTCATCCCAATCACAGTTACACGGCGAAAGCTGCTAGATAATAAATTTTACGTACGAGACGACAGGTGTAACAAATCCCATGACGTTCCATATTTTAGCGACACACGAAAATATCGAACGATTAGTACAAATTTTATGGGATTATTAATTTTTAAATTGAAATAATCGGACGTGGGGGGCCAACACAAGCCGAATACTTTATGTTGATCTAGCCCGTAAAATTCCTTCACCTCCGACTGACGGTGCGATGGCGGAATGGAACCACTTGCGAATTACTAGTCCATTTGACCAATTCAAATTGACCCGCTTTCATGAGACCTATCAACTCCGAAGTGGTAGAAATGCCCAGCTCTTCAGATGGGACCGAATAAACGAAGTCATCCATAATCATATATAGGCCAGTATCAATGACTTCCCTAGTTTGGGGGAACGAAGCGCCTTCGTCGACCGCTAGTTGCTTGATAGTGTGCAGCGCATGAAAGAGGCTAGATTTGAGACCGAATACTACACGATTAAATTCATAAACTTGTAAAGAATGTTGTGGGGAAAAACGATAAAAAATGCGTTGAAAACGCCTGTCAGATTCTCTTACGCCAATACTCAGAAACATCTGACGAATATCAGCGGAAAGAGTTATCGAAAATTAACGAAAATTATTAATTATGTTAACCAAACAGCCTTAAAGATTATCAGCTCCATATAATAAAAAGGTCATTAAGGGAAAACCAAGTGCTGGTTTTACAACTACCATCGAGAATTACACGTAATTTCGTTGTGATATTATATCATCTTATTTATTCCTATTAAATATTCGCGGATTACACTGTTATATGCGATCTTTAATTGTAGAGAAGCCTTCATATTTTTCTCTAAGCAATAAAACCGTCGCTCACTTGCCTGACGCGAGTTACCGAGACAGTTGACGTTAATCTTGAAAGGCAAAGCCACCACGTAACGTCCGTCGCCAGCTCGTGAGGTAATGCTAGAGTAAAATTCCTCACACAATTTATCATCGGAACTAAGTACCGGAGGGACGTCGACTTCCTCCAGCTCCCAGAATTTCGAATAACGGAGTCCAATGGATGCGCGGTGCAGCAATACGAAACGGACTCGTGACAATTTACGCGGACCGAAGCGTCACCAACAATTACGTAACCGAGAACCGATTCTAATGCAAGCGATGAGACATGCCGAGGTTGTCCCTGAATCTTATTCGATAAATGGAGGTGCGGAAAAGAGAGGTACTGATCAACATTTGAATCGGGCCTGAGTAATAGTAGGTATCGTCCGCTAACGGAAGGCCCTTAAAATTCGATAATAATGAAGCATCGACTGTTGCGGTCGGCAGCCGTTCTGTAATTTTCTCTACAACCGAAGAATCAATGTAATAAAAAGTGTTGCAATCGAAGAGAGAATGAAATTTAATTTTTTCGGAACCTTGAATGGCTTTATTTGAACCTGGAGCGGGTCTAATGTTTGTGCTTAAACCTAAAATTTGACAACAAGAACGAGCGCTGTCTAACAATGCGCGAACGCTATGTTCATTGCCGAAAGAATCAAAAATTATAATATGCGCTGTCGCTAGTAAAACGGTAGCAGGGCCACGGAAGTCGCGGCAAGTAAATCCATTACCATATACTAGCGCACAAAGCGTGACGTCATCACTCAATTCGCCTGTACGGGCGAGCCTAGCGGCCAAGGCGGCCGGGAGTCGTGTGCAGGCGTCTGAGCGCTTCTCGTGGTAGCGGGTTCGATTCCAAAGCATAATAAAGTATGATGTTTAGAGTTACATTTTTTACATAGATGTTGACGCACAAGCGGAAACACAATGACCAGGACTTAAACAATTTATGCATAAATTTTTCGACTTAACCAATTTAAAAGTTTCATTTGGTTTGTAGTTATTAAATACCCTACATTTATAGATGTAGTCGTGTTTATAATTGCGCAAAGTATGTATATGTGGACGACACGGAACTAGTATAAGCATGTGTGGTCAATGGTTTGCGATCGAATGGTTTTCTGTTGATGTTAACAACCTTTACCCCGGATAAGGTGCGTTCCAAAACCTTAATATGTCCGCGAATAAAAGAAACCAGGCTTTAAAATATTGGGATTTCACAACTCTGAATATTACACTGATTGGATTCAAATGCACGCGCCGTATCGGTATCGAGTTTTTTAAGTGCGATATGCTAGAAAATTTAATCGGAGAGGTCATCGACTTTCATGTTTTTTAAAGCGGCTAATGACGAAGCCAATTTGTTTAAGTACGATTCTAAACTAGTAGGGGTTGCGGAAGTAATGGACTTAAAACAAATAATTGATTCAGGTATGAAGTGGCAGTGAGACGCTTATCTTCATACTTACTAATTAACGAATCGAGGATTAATAAATAGTTATCAGCTAAAGGCTTGATCCCCGAACATATGTTGCGTGCCCTGCCAGTTAATTTTCCTAATAAATAATAAAGCTTCTCCGAATCCGACAACGACACATTATTGAACAAAGGCCAATTTTTTATGTCGCCATTTAACTCTGGTATCTCCATCGAAGGCAATTCCGGAAGTATAGCTTGACAGGCGGATCCGACATGAACACTAGTTTGAGAGGATTGCAATTTCTTGGCAGCTAATTTCAGACAGCCTAATAGATCTTCGAACGAGGAAAGCGGTTGATAGTCAACAGCATAACTAGGATTTATTTGCCTTCAATTCTACAGTAGCTATTTTATCCAGCACATTTTCAAAATTGTCACGCAACGAATAAACAGTTTCAAACTCGCACAGAAATGATTTTTCATCAAATGATTTTGAATCAATATTTTGACACGATCAGAAATATCTTGTGTGCGTGAAAATATCCTATCTCTTTTAGCATATTTCAATTGATGATTCAATTGAATAGATGTGATTTAAATGTTTAAAACGAAACAATTCAAGCGAAACGATAAGAAGCGGGAGAGAAATGGAATACGAACTCCCGGTACGAGCAAGCGATGTTAACGACAAATATTTTTTTTTATTTATTTACAATTACTTTCAACTAACGTGGCGGGCAAGCGGGCTGCGCTGGCTTGTAGCGTATCTGGTCGGCGAGCGTACAATAATTTCAAACGAAACGATACGAAAAAACTATTTTTTATGCAATCAATACAATTTAATGGGCACAATTTTAACTGCGACTAGAAATTAATTATAAACCTTAACGCGAGGATAATATTATTACGCAATAGCAAACGGCAAAATGGGGGGTTAGTGTAATATATATACACGGTTTTAACCAACAAATTTTAGGTACTTGAATGAGTTTGAAATGCGGGTTAAGCGAACAAATAAATATATTAGCGAATTGACTACGATATACAGCGGCATGAACGAAATGTAGACAAGTAGGCAGTCACCTGCGTGAACCACCTTCCACGCGTACATGAACTCCTTGGTACGCGGTTTAATACAAAACGAAATTAGTACTTGGATAATGGCTAGCGCTGATTTACTAATAAATCCGGTTCGAAGGACCAAAATGATAAAGCGGACGACGTAAACAATTCGATTTTTCAAGATTTGGTTCTTGCACAAGGAAACACGTGCAAAACTGCGAGAAAGAAAGGAGATTAGAGGCAGTTCTGCTAAAAGGAGGGAGCACAGTACTTTTTATTCCTATATATATCTCCAGCTTCTCTGGACACCTCCAGCGCGAACTTCAGCACCCTTTTCAGGTTTCTTCAAACGAAATTTGCGGAGCAACGTATGTACATCAATGCGACGCGAGCCATTACCAATTAAGAATGCGAGCGAATTTCGCCCCGGTACTGTGTGGGAAAAAGGACGGGGCGGTAGCAACAGACCAACCAATAATAATCGATCTATAAAGATAATAAATAAGCGTGACCAGACACAAAAAATATGCTATTACTGTTATCACATTCATATATTAATCTGGTCAAAAAATAATTTGATGAATAAAATGTAACTATGTTAGGTACAGATCTTTTGAGCATCGAGCATTTGGCAAGCTGTAAATTAACCTTTGACAAGCTTTTATAACAACCATGATAAATTTGAATATCAAATATGCTCTAAAAAGCATACCGTAATAATTTCAGTTTAAAATCGAACCAAAGCTTTTATCGCTTGTTGCAAAGTTCAACTAACAAAGTTAGTAATGCAACGTATTGCGAAGTTTTACCCTCGATTTAAAACTTTTCCCTACCACAATTATTCTATTACAATCAACGTTTTGAGCCTTTCTATAACGTACTTCAACAAATAAAGTTAACTTATTTATTAACTTACTCCCCTGGCTCAGCGACCCAAAATGGATCTTGGTCTTCGAAACGAGAGTCTCCATTTCGATCTATCTAGAGCCAAGTTACGCCAATCGGTGGTTCCCAGCACACGCAGATCTGCCACACATAAAATAAAGCGTACATTTTTTTATTTCATATGGTTTTCTCACCGCTGATAAATTCTTAACTCGACTTAAGGCGGGGTTCTCTTAGAAATATGATTTCGTATACAGTTATGTTTTGTAATACTACATTATAAAAATGTAAAAAAATAATCACTTATATTTGAGATCTTTTCTTAGCTCCGTCGGAAGTCCGTTACACAATTGGATAAAATTTACCCGATAGAAAAAAATGCCAAACATACCTCTATTCATGATCTTAAAACCAATATTATTTAAATTGTACGAAATTTAACAAATTGAAAATCAAACTAAAATAAGCGTCTGTGATGGTGTGACCGAAATCGGTCATAATATTGTCTATATTATACAACACGGTTGTTTTTTTCTCAAAATTAAAGATTTTATGCTGCCCGCTATGTTCCGACCGTACCGCGGCGTCGTGATCGCTGTTCTTGTCATTGCGATGCGTTTGAGGACGGTTCTTCCTTTTGCACACGGATTGGCAGCATTAGCATTGTGCGCTTGGAGAACTTCGCCTTAAATATGACACCGCAATAAGAGTTAAATAGCTAATGCATCTTAAAACTGCATTTTTTCACAAAGCCCCATTAAGTACTGCTTCATAGGCTGCATTTTCTTCGTAACGGTTAGGCGATATAGTTCTATAAGCTCTAAGATAGAGAAAATAAATTAAGCCATAAAATGTTTCTTCTATAGTTCGGTCACTATTGACAGCGGTATCAAACATTTTTGTAAAAGGTGCACTTTAAAAAATAATAAAAACTGTATTGAATGAAAATATTAACTTAGATAAATTATTATTATGGCTAATAGTTCTGTTAGCATCAGACATCGCAAATCCATTTTAACTAAAATTTAAATGGGCGGAAACATAAAGGTCTATGGAATAGGAGAGCCTGTGCAGTTACGATGTATAAAAATTGATAATTGCTTTATGAAAAACATCTACCCAGGTTTTTTTAAAATATTAAGCTGTTCATTGTATTATTTATAGTTAGCTGTAAGTATTAAAATAAAATGAAAGCTTTATTTTACAAAACTATTATAAAAATAGAGTTATAATTACTTATTTAACATTTTGTAGAAAGGAAACACGATATTTCAGAAATTAATATTTTTCTTCCTTCTTGGTCATAACAAGGTAAAGCTCAAGATCAAACCCAAAAACCTATGTTTAATAAAATATCACCAAACTGAATGAGAACGACTAAGAGAAAGAGAAAAGAATTAGACATAATTGCATTGTCAAATTCCAGAAGTTGTAAACAAAGTTTGAAATCTCTCTAATAATAAGACATTTTATCATACGGAGTCATAAACATTATTCTTAGTTTAAAAGTGGGAGACGAGTGAAGTTATAAAATGAAACGTATACATTATTAGCATAATAGATTGAAATAACAATTAGTTATAATAACACTTTTTCGTATATGGAATTTTCTTTTCAGATTCTTGAATTAAGGGTTGTTAGCAATTCTACAATTAAAACAGAGATGCCAGAGTCCAATTTATATAATTATTAAGCCATATTGTACGAAACTTCGGAATCAAAGGCTTTATTATAATGTTTTACTGCAAAACCATAACTTAAGGATTACAAAAGCCAGAATAAACGAGTACTTTTATTTATTATTTAGTAATAATATAACAGTAAGGGGGCGAACTTCCATCTATCGCCCAAGCCAATCTCACCTGCACGCGGTGCATCCTGCTGATTAACAAATGAGGCTCTGGCGACCGACTGACGGCGGTATATATGTCCTAAATAGGCGAAACTAAATACTACAGGCCGGTGATTGGCAGCAGCGTCACCGGTGCGAGAAGCTTCGCCCTGCGATCACCAACCCGCCTGTCCGGCGTGGTGATTATGGGCAATATTTTCTATGGGCACAAAACAAAGGCCACGGCCCCCAGTTCCCGGCGGCCCCGCTATTCCTGGTCATGGTGGTGACCATGGTAACGGTTGAGGCGGAGGGTGCGAAGAAACTCCTGGCTACGGAAGGCCACCACAACCGACTGACCCTGGCGACGTACAATGGACGCACGCTGCGGCTTGACTCGCATCTGAGAGAACCTTGAGAATTATAATCTCGAATTATTTAAAAAATAATGAATTTTATAAAATTGTCAAGGCCTTATCACTATAAGCAGTAAATATTTATGGAAAACTTTAGATAGCCGGATGGAAGTTATCTATAGAGCGACTTGACTTTGTAATTTGAAAGGACACGAACATTCTTAAAATTTGTGTCAATTTTAGGCAGTTTGATAGTATTCTTTTTTTGTGTACGTCTTAAAGAATATATGGTGTTATTTGATACAATTACATAAAAATAGCACATACAAATCTTAAACCATAAATATTAAAAGCAAATACATTAAAATAAGATTGAATAGAACAAAAATAGACGAAACATACTTCAGCAATTATGGATTCAGACTATCCCTCGCAAACTTCGTGAAAGTTAGAAAAACTTGGACCCAAATTTCGTTACAAGAAATAATATTTCACAAAAGTTTACTACATTGTAACCAACAAAAAGGTGCCATTTCTGCCTGATGTTTACTATTATTGATACAGTAATTAGTGAAAATTGTACTACTAGAGTGTATGCGTAGCAAAGAGTTCTATTAAAAGAAAATCACGATTTTTCGTAAAAACGTTCAAGTTTTTTTGCTAGTGGTTACATGTGATCTAATTTGTACTTAGGTAGTATAGAAATGACTCAAGGAAAACTTAAATTAATAAAATTTACGAAATTCGAACTTATGAATGCATACATGTCTAAGTCCGGGCGCACAGCAGCAATACGCCGCAACACCACATAATAAACGGCGAACGGCGAACAAACGAGATGCATTCGGATTGGTCGTTTTGTAGCATTTTGACATTGCAGAGTTTTGCTTCAGTGCACGGCTGTTTTATAAGTATATATCAAATATTTTAACATTTTTATTTCACAACGCCTTATCTGTATAATTCTCTAACCAGAGGTTTTTGTATACGTGTTTTGGTATTTATTAGTCTTTGGCTTCTATGTTGGTTGTAATTTGTAATAACAAATTATTTTAAAATTTAAGTCTTTCAATGGAATCGTGGAAAGATTAATAAAATTGCTATAAAGGAAAAAGTGTTTAAAGAAGACAAAAACGTAAATGTATCTGACGGATGAATTTTTTGTCAGGATATTGAAGGCATTGACTGCGAAATCTGTTCTTGAGAAATGCGATCGACTTTTTACCTGCTCCTTGCACGTGCAAGTCTCTAAGCTTGAGCCTCTTATTTCACGAACAATATATTAGAGTACAGACAGTATATTCTGTAAATAAATTTGTTTCCTTCTTAAGGAACCTGTATTTTTAGAAGCAAATAAAATATTTGAAAAGTTTCTGAACTTTACCAATTCGAATTGGAGCTGCATGGCGGCTATATCCTGTGATTTTTATCTAGAGGACACTGTTAAAGCGGACCACGTACACAATTTAAGTTTTGAAGGTTTGGTTGTTGCACGAGGGAACACGTGCAAAACTGCGGGAAAAACGAGATTAGAGGCAGTTCTGCTAAAAGGAGGGAGCACAACACCTTTTATTCCTTCGCCTTTTTCTCCTGCTTCTCTGGACACCTCCAGCGCGAACTTTAGCACCCCTTTCAGGTTTCTTCAAACGAAATTTGCGAAGCAACGTATGTACGTCAATGTGACGTTAGCCATTACCAATTAGGAGTGCGAGTGAATTTTGCTCCGGTACTGTTTGGTAAAAAAGACGGGCGGGAGCAATAGAATGACCAATAAAAATCGATGTATACAAATAATAAATCAGCGTGCGTGAAGGGTTAAAGTCAGACAATTGATGAATATAACGCGATATATAACTACTAACTAAGTACCTAAATTACTAATATGACAAATAAATAAAATTAATGAAAATGATGTAATTTGAGCGCTCTAATGTTTAGGTAAAGACGAACAACGGGACGCAAGTACGATCCAGTCGTATTCCTAACCCGGACGATGCGAGTAACCCCTGTAGAGTCGGGAAAAACTTCCTCTATGATATCTTAAGGTCAATGTGGAGGAAGCGCGTTGTCAGTTATGATAACAACGACTCGACCCACTGGCGTGTTCCACTTACGACGCGATTGCAACGTATGGAGGTAATTCCTTCTCCAGCGCTTCTAAAATGATTGAATTAATTTATTTAATAAATCGTGTCTAGCCACAGTGGTTCCGCTGGCAAATACTTTAAAGGTGAGAGATTTAAAAAATGCGCCGGATTCAAAGCAAGGGGTTTCGAAGGGTCACTAGAGAGCGTAGAACATAAAGGACGAGTATTCATTATCGATTCAATTTGAGCAAGCACAGTGCTTTGCTCTTCAAACGAAAGTCTGGTGTCACCTATGACTCTATATAAGTGTGACTTTAAGCCTTTTATCATGGCCTCTCAATTCCCATCGAAATGATTAGCTGTCGGGATATTAAGAGACCATTTAACTTGATTTTCAGCTAACATATGGCCGAAATCTGTACTATGATAATTCGAATAAAGAAATTCGTGAAGTTCTGAAAGTTTGCGTTTGGCGCCTATGTAATTGGTTCCGTTATCCTAATAAATTCTACCTACCGAGCCACATCTGGAAAGGAATTGTTTAAAAGCGTTTATAAAACTATCGGTGGTCAAGTCACCAGCTAACTCTATGTGTACCGCATGCGTAGTCATACAAACGAATAAGCGCACGTAAGCCTTGGTGGAACGAACACCTCACCCGCCGTCATAGTGACCTTGAATGGCCCAGCATAATCAGTCCATGTGAATGAAAGGTTTAGAGGGTTGAATGACATGACAAGAACGATGATCGGCGATCTCAGAAAAGGTTGGCTTAGGTCTTACGCGGAAACACGGAATGCATTTACGGACTCTATTCCTAATTAAATCACGCGCAGAGAGTATCCAGTACCTCTGGCGTAAGAGCGACATC
>JAOCPS010799975.1:0-10184 GCA_025505425.1 Graphium colonna
CGAAACAACTATTTGTAGGTCGTACAAATATTTGTTCCGTGTGGGAATCGAACCCACGACCTGCGACGCCGCAGCCATTGTCTTGGCAACTGCGCCAACCGGTATATAACGATAGATAACAATAAAAAAAAATTAAAGAAATCAAGTACTTTATTAAATTAAGAAATAAGTTACTGAATTTTGTAGAAATACTTATGTTCATTAAACTTACTCAGAGAGCGAGTTAACTCCGATAGGGAATACAAAATTACAAGTGACATCGGGAGCATGGTTTGGGGAAAAACCGACAAGTTCTTGCCCGTGTTCCGATCACCGATTCCGAGGGCAAAAAATACCAATCGCACAATCAGGCCCGCATTTAAATATACCCGCGCGAAGTGACAAAACAGATGCTATGTTATTTCTTATTTAGGTTCCCGAAATCGAAGGCACTCGTGATTCCCGGAGCAATTTCAACGCAGAAGGCAAGGAAAAAAAACGCGGCGAAGCATTCATCACCTGGTGGATGTGATACATGGCAGGCTGTACGTTTACGGAAAACAAAGTCAAATTCACGCAATTTATGCGGCTGGACAATGTAAGACTTAAAGGATTTTACCTTATAAAAACTCTTAAACGGACTATCATTGAAAAACAGAGTAATAGCGCTATTATAGAGTGTTAAGAAATTTAATTGAAAATACCAAAAACCCATATTTCGTAATAATTATAATCAAATAAATGTGTATATGTCCTTGTAGTTTCAAATTGTTCTTGTATGTCATATTATTGTCCAAGAGATTGATTAGAGAACATATGACTGACTATATTATTATTCCAAATTTAAACAAAAGCTAATTTAAGATGGGTTATATATTTTTATGTTATACTCGTATAGAAGTTAATATTTTAGATAAAAGAAAATTTATAAGAACGCTTAATTTCAATCATGGTAACGATAAAAACAATAAAATATACTTTTCACAACAGAACATACTAATACAGAATTCATTTCTAGCGATCCTATGTGATAATGCCTTTATAGATCATAGAAGTCTTGACGAAAATTCAAAAAGAACTTTAAAGTCAGTACCATGCAAAATAACTACAGAATTAAGGAATACAGGATTATTTCTATTGCTATCTCATGTAGTTTATACCCGTATAGATGATAGAAGTCCTGACGAAATGTCAGAATGAACTCTAAGACCAGCTCGAAATCGGTGTGAGCAACGGCAGTGGAGCAATTAGGCCCGGATTCCCCGTAAAGTCGCAGTTTGAGGCTCATTAGACGTCTGATTTATCGGTGCTACGTGATGGACACGATGAGCGATTTGCCGACAAGCTGATGGATGTAGCGGCGTGCCGGGCGTCGCGCGCATACAAACGAAGGCAAGGAATTGCTATTCCGCGGAGCAGGATCAGCTCTGGCAGACATCCGCGATCGCGCCCCAGATCTCTCATATTTGTAATGAGTGTGATGTAGCAGCTTTAAGGTTTTTTATAGGCAAGATGACAAACGCGCACATGGTTCACCTGGTGTTAAATGAACCATGGACACACACGATATCCGGAGAATACCGTGTGTGTTGCCAACCTGGAAATCTGCATAAAATAACTTAATTGGACAGGACGGATCAGAGACATAATAAGGATTCGAAGAGAAAAAGAGTAGGAAAAGGGTAGAATAGGAGTAGTCGTCCAGCAACCCAAAAAGTTATGCATTGTTATTTTTTGCCGACTTCATGAAGGGCGGTAACACTTCCCAGAACTAGCATGGCGGTAGAAGTTCAGCAGGAGCTATTTAAAATAGTACCACCTCAGTAATGCAAAAAAGTGGAGATGACATTTTTCCATACGACTTCTTGAATAAGATAGGTTGGATTAAAAACTCCATTAGTATTAAAATGATGTTGCTTTTGAATAATTTTTAAGAAAGTTGAAGTTTCTTTAGATATCTTAAATAAATCCGTCTTGATATGACTGTTAAGTAAGCTGGAGTTGATCTCAGGCAAATGAAAGGGTCCTCATTGGGGTGAATATGAGGTCGGGACGTCCTGCAGCACGATGGACTGAAGATTCAAGAAAGGTGGCAGGTAGCGGTTGTAGACCGGGACCGGGATAGCTGGCGCGCCTTGGGGGAGGCGCCAGTCGTGGACAATAACAGACTGATGAGGATGATGAATTGCAAGGGAATCTATGAACTTACGACCTTAAGTAAGATGGACTTGTTCTGAGATGGAGGCGTGACTTGACGACGATAATAATTTGAGACGAGTGGAGTTTAGGTGAAGTAGATGATATTTTCTTGATTCTATTTAAAATATTAAGTCGAGTTTGTTAGAAATGGCTAAAGTATAGTCAAAGGTGATATTATTTTTGTATTTCTTGGTTGATTTTATTCTGTAACTTTGTTTTATTCTTTCTTATACTCGATTGCCGATTAAACACAGTTTTCAAAGAAAATAGACTAAGGTCCCTAATGATTATAAAAGCTAAGCATATAAAAGCACTAAAATCAATAAATCTGAAACTAAATTGTGTTCACGGAGAGTAAATTGGTAATGGTGTTGTACAACAATGTATATTTTACACGGTATTAAAATGAGGAATTTATGACTAAGGACTATGAAAAGAGACTTGCTGCTTCCAAACAGGGAAGAACGAGAGGTAAAAGAAAATAACGAGTCCTCCCAACAATGTGTATCGAAAAATTTGTATGGAAAATATTTCAATGGCATTTGAACTCATACGTAGGTACGTAATCAGCAGTAATGATGTTTTATAAAAAAAAATATCTACCATAAAAAGACGCTGTCTATCTTATTTGTCTGCTATACAAAATTATTACTATATAAAATTTACGGCTCTTTAGCGAAACCGACTTCAATCGCCTCAGAATTAAATGTTCAGAGATCGAATTTTTCAGTGCTTTTACTTTAAAACCGAAACTGATGGACCGATTTTCATGAAATTGTGTGAGTATATCTAGTAACTGCATCCTTTCAAAAAGAGAATTTTGAAAATGGGTTCATAACAAGCGGAGCAATCACTTGAATTGAGGACCTCCTACTTTTTAATCAACTGCAAAAAGGAGGAAAGTTCTCAATTCGAATGTTTCTATTTTTTATGTATGTTCACGCATATCTCTGTAATTTATGAACCTACTTAAAAAAAATTTTTTTTTCTTCTGAAATGGTCTAATATTTTTTTTAGAAAAATCGATTTTGTAGTATTTCTTTCAAATGAATATAACAAAATTGATTTTATGTATTTTTGCACGTATCTATGTCATTTATTAACTAATTTCAAAAGTTCTTTTTATATTATAGGGGAAGATATATTTCGAAAACACACTTTTAAAGATTTTGGGGTCTTTTTATTATTTTGGTAATTTTCTGTGAAAATAAACTTGTTTGAAGTTAATTGATGATACGATTTTACATACGATTCTCACTAAATGACATATTTTCTCGTTATAATGAAATTTACATATGCCTGCTATTATTGGCCCGACCTTTAGAGAAGGTAGAAAATACTTCGTACGCATAGACAGAAGCCTATACGTGTCACACATAATCACTTACACAGGCATTTTAATACTGCTTTTAATATTATCTAACAAGCGCGGTAAAATATACGAAGAGTTCACACTTCCAACCAATATGATTTGCATACCCTTTATAAAGTTGGCAAAAATAAAATATGCATGACGTTTTAGGATGCCGGATGGCCATGTCTACTCTTTTCTTTTCCCACTCCTTTCCCCTCAAATTTAATCCCGACCCCATCCTATCCAATAAACCTATTTAATCCAATTTCCCAGGTTGACAACGCACTCGCTACTTTCCGGATGTCGCGTGTGTACATGGGCGATGGTATCGCTTACCATCAGGTGAACCGTCTGCTCGTTTGTCTTCCTTTCCATATAAAATAAATACAATACTGCGACATAGGTTTAGGTTAAGAGTAAATGATGTTAGTCAGCTTGTAAGATAAAAACTAGCTGCTTAATATTGACACACGAATTGCGACTTTATTACTCAGGAGATTGGTTAGAGATTGCTATGCGTCTACATTTTTATAGAAATGAAAAACTAGTTCAATGTTACTATTCTGTGGCATGATCTAAACAGATTATAACATTCTTATGTTTTTTTTATAGAGCAATACGGTAAAATTTTCTGTAAATTAGAATAATTTTTTGACAAGACAATTTCCAAAAGCGGTACCAAAGTATCATGCATCAAGATCAAAATAACATAGTATTTATTACCATAATTTCTTACGAAATTACGATTTATGGATTTAATATTAAAACCGAGGTTTTTTATAGTATGAATATTGCTTTGATTTTTCGACTTTATCATATATCTCATAAACCCGGATTTTTTTTACAAAAAAAAAAGAATTGTAGGAGTTCCTTTTGTAGGAGTTCATATAATAATTCTAATCTCAAAAAAATTTGAACTTAATGCGACTTGGTACGTATTCCATATAAAAATGGCCATTGTCATTTGACCTTTTTTATGTAAATTCTGCAAATTTCACACTTGTCAAATCGCTTAATAATGATCGAATCATTTTTCGTGTTGAACATTCAATATATATACATTATTATTTTTTACATACATTTTAGTATGACACATACATATGTATTTGTCATTTTACAAATGTATTTTTGTATGTGTAAAAACAGCATGGTAGTGGTTTTAGGATGGTTGCAGACACCCAGCCGCTACGTACAGCAGCAGCTGTTACAAGACGTTACATTATTGTGAAACGGAGTAAATAATCCTGTTACAAAATATATATGTACTTACATAACATATTTGCTCTCTCATCCATTCAAGTACGAGTCAGGAAAAAAAATCTTTGTGTGTATGATAGCTTAGGGCAGGGGTGAGCAAGCCGCGGTCCTCGGGCCGCGTGGGCCCTGCTTAATAACTGAATGCGGCCCGTCATTCGTTTTGTTTTATTATAGATCTATATATTATAATATTACTACAATTTCAAACTAAAAAAAAAGAATGTGATTTTGACTCGATAAAAAAATTGCTAATTCCTGGCTTAAGGCCTTACTAGCTTCGGTGTCCGGGCGCTCGCTTTCACTCTGTTTACGCGAGGCGATCCTGGTGCCTGAGCTCAAACCCTGGTGCCGGCAGCAGTGGAATTCTTAACGTCCTAATTGCCATTTTAAGTGCTGATTTACCACGTTCACGGGAAAGAAAATATCGTGGAGAAACATGCATATTGAGATGGATAGATAAACACTTTATTGCTCATGTCAGAGTAAGTACAGTACAATTGACTAAAACTAAACTTATATACTTACATACTTAAAATGTGACTTACATAATTAATATGTAAACTATGCTTAAAGCGATCCTTGTCTAAAAGTTGGCAAATCAAAGATAGTCTCATAAGGACTAGTTTATATCACTGCGCTATGCCTTCAAGGGATAGGCAACTGAAGCCTTGGGGCACAGCTAGTATCTTATTCTGCCTAATGTAGTACAAAAACGATCCGATCGACATTCACTTAATTTGCAAGTCAATCAGAACTCGGAATTGGGCTATTCGGTAGCCAAAATTTACGACCTGGACGACGTTGTGGAATGATAATCGTCGACATTAGCCGTTATCGTCCAACGGAAGCTAGAAGCTATAGCTGTTATTCAAATAGCTTTCGTTAAGTGTTATGTATTTTTGTCACCTGTTAATCGATAAGATATTTAAATGTCAGCCACTCGCTAAGGATTACGTAAATTGTTAAAAATTTTATTGTTTAAAATTAGAATTGTTAATATTTGAATGATTTTATTATGTCATTGTTAGACAAGGTTTTGTTTTGTGAAACATTCGCAAATTTGAGTGTAAACTCTTCCTATGTGACCTTCCTTTGTGTTTGCGAAAATAGTATTCAGATGTATTAAGTAAAAAGATATATTATCCCTAATAATCTCAAGCTACTCTCTTTTTGTGACTCTTTAAAAATAATAATTCCAAATATTTATTTTTTTATGGAAAGGCAGATAAATAGGCAGACGGTTCCCTGCACTGGATACACGCAACATCCGGAGAGTCGTGAGTCGTGTGAATGGGATGGGGTCGCGATTAAGGATTTGGAGGGGATAGTAGTGGGAAAAGAACAGGGTAGGCATGGCAATCCGGCAACCCAATAATATGTGGAAATCGTTCTTAAATACTTGTTAGTCACTAACAGATAACTACACGTAGATAACTATGTACAGAGAGTCATTACACTGATAAACGTGCTATTTTTGGTCACGTCACTAATTTACACAAAAAAGTGTTTTTTACGTTTCAACCTTACGTTAATAGTAAGTAACGATACTAAAATTATTTACTGTCATTTATTAAAATATATTAAATGACACAGCCTAGTTACTAAGTCTTAATTTTTTTAAGTATTTTTGTTTTATAAGAAATAGCGACCACAATTTTGATGTTATCTTGTACTCATGTAGTTATTTTTGTTAATAGTTTAAAAACACTAGTAAATTGCACTAGCAGGGCTAAACGCTAACAAAACGCAACCGCCCTAAGATACCTTACGTGGCTTTCCCTTCACAAACCGCACAGTAATCCTATACCGAGGACTGAAACTCAGCCTGCCATCATAACGTGACCCCTGACACGGGCACTGCAATCCAAACATTGACGCATTCAGCTTTATCTTTACTGACGGCGGGAGGTCAAAGTACGTTGGTCGGGCGACAAGTTAAACCAGACCTGTAGTGTGAATCTGTTGGTGTACATTCAGGGGTCGTGCAAGAGTGGATGTTGAATTAAGAGATAAGCCCCGATTGTCAATCGTATCTCACAGTTGCTCTTTCCACACCTCTATGCGTTCCCTTGTTAATACAAATAGTGATTCTATCATAATTTGCGTATATAGTATATAACTAAAGATAGTTTGACTGTTGGTTTGTTGTCTCCTTATTTCTTATCTGTGTTCAAGCAATTTGCAGTACTCTGTACTTAAGGAAGATATCGGACCTCACAGCATGATCGTTTAAATGAAACATTATAAACAATTATAGAGAAATATGTTTTATGTCTGTATTCAATTTGTTTTCTCGTAGAAAAATATTATATTTTCTAAATGGTTTTATTCGAAGCAATTAGTATGCTTATTTATATATGTTATATGTTTTTAGTAATAATTATGTTTTGGCAGCCTAGTTTCATTGTTGGCTGTGACGTCACGGGTTTTAGAATCGATTTTTGTTCGGGGCAAACACTTCGTTGGTCTCCAGATATTTGCTTTCAATCTGACTCATTGTCCATGTTAATTTTAAAACTATGGCCCCTAATTTTGTTACATAAATGTGATGACAATCGAGAGCCGAATGCTCTCCTTTAATATCGTGGGTTTTTTTTTATTTTAGAGTATGTATAAAAGTGTAGCTCTTCCGTTGTAGAGTCAAAATAGATTGGCTCGAGCCGAATATGTTAGGCTGTTCTGTAAAACATGCATGTCGACATGTCAATAAACTCACGCCTCGTTGGATGCGAACCTGCTACCCCCATCCAATAAACCAGAACAGACTTCAAATGGACGAATATTAATAAAAGAAAGAGATAGCAGCAAGGTATGAAAAATTGTCTAATGATTATAGTAATGTTGTATAAAGAAAAACGTGTAAGACTATTAATTCCTCAATTAATTAGTCACAGGCAGATACACGGCACATGCTTGTATGTTACTTGCCATTCCAAATGTCTCCTTATGACTATTGACTTAAGGTCCATAATAGATTTTCTTGCTTTAAAAGAGTGGACAAATTATTTGGAAAAATTATATTTCTTTCTCTCCATCAGTATAATTTTAAATTATTAGTAAATGTTTATACTTTTACAGTTAAGGGTGGTATACTTAAACTGCTGTTTTCTTGATTGACCGCGTTCCTAATTTCAATTACCGTTGTCCGAACAACCTTCTTTCCAAAGGTTTCTACTAGGCATGGGCCGTTTCACTGTTTTTTCACTTGCTATCGGTCATATAACGTTATCGTTGCCTACAATGAGAACGTTATATAACGAATAGCCAGTGAAAAATCACTGAAACGGCCCATGCCTAGTCTGGATTGAAAAATAGTTATTAATATATATTAGTTTGGTGTTGAATAGTCCAATTATTGATGAAGGCTTTAGGCTCTACGACAACACGCTAAGATACATAAGAGCGGAGTATCAACGGAAAAGTCTGGGGACATTCACGGGGTGTGAAACTGCTGGGAGCAGCTAGCTCTATAAATGTTTCAAGTCACAGTTAATTTTGCGCCCCATTTCACCACAAAAGTCTACTTACGTCGAAGTTTGCATAAAATAGTAGAGTTTATAAGCTATGATTTAGGGCAGAGTTTATTGAAGTTTATTGGCTAACAGCTATTTCCAAGGAAGTCTAAAAGCTTCGATATATTCTAATTCGATTTGTAATAAAATTTTTATTTACATTCCCATTTTAATTAACGTTATATTATGCATATGTTAGTATAAAGAAAAAGTTAGATGTTAAACTGATGTTTTCAACTGACTTCAAAAAAGGAAGGAGATTCTCAATTGTTCATCTCCAATGTTTGTGTTTTTATGTACGTTCGCGCATATTATCGCCATTTGTAATTATTTTTTTATCTTTGTTCGTATTCTTCCGGAATGGTCTCATAAAATTGGTTCAGTAGTTTTTCTTTTGAAACAAAAGACCAAAACAGATTTTATTTTTCAAAAATCCTTTTTATATGATAGAGCATTAATTGTATATATTCCCAAAAAAAAATTGGTCCATTTGTTTTTTTTTATAAAATTAACAAAGTTTAGGTATGTTCGCACATATCTCCGCAACTTATTAACTTATTTAACAAAAAATATCTTTTTATCTGATAGAGTACACTTCCACAATAGTCCTACAATTTTTTTTATAAAAATCGGATTATTAGTTTTTAAAATCAAAATAACTGAGAAGATATGTTTCGAAAGTACATTTTAAGACGTTTGAAGTCGGTTTTCGTAATTTCCTGTGAAAATAAACTTGTCATTATGATCCCCTGTCATACGGTAGTGTTTGGAGTTGTGCATATAATATATTTCAAATAAATTGTATATGATAGAAAAACAAGTTATAGCTGACCCGAAGAAAAAAAAACATTTCGTTCCTTTTAGCATTAATCTCAGTTATTATCTTTGCGAATAATTAATTTGCAAAAATAACCATTCAACATGTTATATTATGGAGGGCCTGTCGAAATCGACGGTTAAAAGGCAAGGTGGCTAACGAACTATTCAACCGTTTTACAGTAGAGCAATTTAAAGTTTAAAAGAAAATTATTTTAAAATATTTTTCATAGATATGAAAAAGAATTTAAAACTAAATATATAAGAGTGTTCTTATACCTTTCACCGATTAATACCGCCTGCGATGCAGTTTTTTTTTTACTTTAAATTGCTCTGCTGTAAAACGGCCAAATGTTTCGTTAGTCGTATTTGAAAAGAAACAAAGAAAAAAAAGAAAAGAAATTTACACAAACTCTCCAAGCGTATCAGATTACAAAAATAAAAATGAAGTAAAAACATTAGGAACTTAAAATTAAAGCTTTTTAATAAAAATTCTTACAAACTAATCAGGATTATTAAGTTCTAAGTTGTGCGCTGTAAGCTATGCCAAAAAGGCCAACACTCGGCATATGTTGCACCTTAATAAACTACAACACTGATTTTCAGTGATGGCCATTTAGTTCAAGGCCCATAGATCCAGTTAATAAATCTATGAAATTTATTTTGTGTCCTTAAACTCCAATTGGGAGTCTCGGGCGTCAATTGCAATTTTTTCAATTGCAATTCAAATTATAGCCGTGGACTGTAAACTATTTTTTTAGTATAGATCACAACAAAAAACTAATAATAGCAAAGAAAAAGTAAAGTATTTCTCAAGTTAATTTGTATTGACAATTATGTTCAGTATTTATTTCATCTTATATACTCTGATTATATTGTACGCCGATCTGGCAAGTTGTAGCGGTAAATTATATAATATATTAACACCTTTATGAACCTATGACTGAACAATAAATAAATGATTTGATTTTAAAAAAAAAGTTAACTACGTATATATATTTTAAATTAAACAACTTTACGGATTTTATCGCGGTTTATTTTTAAATTTTATCACCCGACGTTTCGAA
>JAOCPS010800086.1:0-10183 GCA_025505425.1 Graphium colonna
AACGGTCTGAGTATCGATCCCAAAGATCCGTTGCGATCGCTCGGATCCGTCCAACTACAGGCCGATTGCCATTACCTCCAATTTCGATAAAAATAATGGAGTCTATTATTAATAGCTAACTCCTGAAATATCTTAAAGGTCTCCAGCTGATCACCGACAATATAGTATTCGTAAAGGTCACTCAGCTGGTGATCTACTTGTCTACCTGACCCATCAATGGTCAGAAGTAATTGAGAGCAAGGGGAGGCTTTGGTAGTTAGTTTGGCCGTAGCAAAGGCCTTTGATCGGGTATGGCACAAAGCACTTCTTTCTAAGACAATATCTTACGGACTACTTGAAAAATTCTGCGAACGGATAACCAGCTTCCTTGCAGATTGGAGCATCAAGATTGTTGTCGATGGTGCATGCTCCGACGCCAGGTCTGTGAACGCTGATGTCCAAAGCTGCGTGCTATCTCCCACACTTTTCCTTCTGCACATCAATGATTTGTTGCGCATGAGCAACATTAATTGTTATGAAGATTGTTATCTTCGTAATAATTGATGTTGCTAATAATATAAGTACAGTCGATATCTCATATACCAGCCGGGAAAATATTTCCCAGGACCGCGTCCACGAGTGCCGGAACGAACTTGTGTCAGAAATCGAGACTTTGCTTGGCAAAATCTCGGATTGGTGCCGGCTAAATTTAGTCCAGTTTAACTCACAGAAGACACAACTATGCGCGTTCACCGCTTAAAAAACCCTTTATCGTATCCCATCTTTTTCAAAACACTTCCCTAGTTGCCACTGTGCCGATCGGGATTCTTGGCTTTGACATATCGAGCGACGCACAGATCCGCGGTCACTTGGAAGGCTAAGCCAAATTGGCTTCTAAAAAGTTTAGCGTCCACAACGGAGCGAGGCAGTATTTCCAGTCGTCAGACCACCTAAAGTTATACGAAGCGCAGATACGGCCGTACATGGAATACTGCTCTCTTTTCTGGGCTGGGGCACCACTTTACCAGCTTTTTCCATTTTACTGTATCCAACGTTGAGTTAATCGAATCGTCGATGATTCAGCTCTCTTCGATCGGCTTGATTCCTTGGCCCTGCGAAGAGATGTAGAACCTCTGCATACTATACCGCATTTATCACGAGGAGTGTTCCGAGTAATTGTTCGGATTAATACCGGCTGCTCAACTCACTCATCGTACATACCGACAATCCACCAAATACCATCAATACCACCGCTATGTTTGGCAGTCCACCACATTCTTCGTCATTTTCTGCCATGCATGATACCCGTGTGGAAAAAATTATCGCCAACGGTATTTCTGGACCGATACGACTTAGGGATTTTCAAAAATAAAAGCATATTCCTACCTTAAAGGCCAACAACGCTCCTGTAACCCCTCCGGTGTTGTGTGAGTCCATGGGCGGCGGTAATCACTTGCCATCTAGTGAGCCGTTTACTCGTTTTCCTCCCTCTCTATAAAAAAAAGAGTTGTTGCACTGCACAAGTACAAAAACATTGATAACAATGTCCAAGCCCGATTACGATTTTTCCTAAAAGTTACGAGCTAGCTTGAAGAATCCCTATAGCACTGAGGATTTGCTTAGCAGATTTATATTTATATCTTTTAATAATTTTTATGTGTTAAAGCTTTAAGGTTATTACAAAGAGAAGCTAGGGTACCATCATAGTAATTTGATACCCGTATTAGAGTGATTTCTGTAATATTTCTCAATTTGAAAAGAGCGACAAAGGTTATTTGCAATTCAACTAATTTTTATTGCTATTAAAACAGTGTTTTATACCCGATACGAAGACAACAGAAAAGGCGAGAACAACAGGGAAGTTCCTTATAGGTTCTTATAACTCTTCTCATATAAAGCGATGCCCATCGCTTCATTTCAGTTAGTTTAAATAAAAAAAACAGAAATACAAATTAAATATGTGATATGAAAATCCAAAAACAGAATTATTTCAGATTTTTTTAAGTAGCTCTTTGTAGGGTTGTGCGTTCAATATTTAAAATAAAGTAGTACCTTGGGTGTTCAAGATCTTTTTGTGAAGCAGCAGCGTAAACTCTTTTATTTGACACTTAACAAGTTGTATGCAAATGGAAGGTATACTCAAATGGATAATAATATTTAAAACTTGGAATAGCGCGATCATTTGGTCAGCCGAAATATCCTAAAAAAACGTGCTGTCATTAATTGTTCAAATGTTATAAAAATCTACAAAATACGAAATTGATTAAAAACATAGTAAATTTCTATTTTCAAGGAGAAATTTTAAAAATGTCATATACTCACACTATTATTCTTAAAATATTTTAGGAAATTCCACAGTATTAACATCAGCTTTGGTGTAGTGGCAAGCAGTACGATGATGGTCTAAGGAAGAACGATATAATGTTAATATGCAATGTTATCATAAATCAGATGCGAGGACAAAATAATTGTTATTTATTAAAACATGTTAAGTGCTTTGCCGAAAAAAAGGCCGAAGTGGAAATATAAATGAAGAGGAAATGCGCTTAAAGCTGCACAGATTGAGTAAAGCTGCAAATTTAAGTGAAATGGCTACTAGCTATATTTTTCTAAGACGCGAAAACTTCGAACGTATTTGTTGTTACGTTTGTGTGTGTTATTAAAGTTAGAGTGTTATATATAGTGGACAAGGGTTTTTATTCAGAATTCGAATGATAAAAATGGTAATCATATATATAGCTTTTAAGTACGTTTATAGATTAGAGGTTCATTGTTGGGATGTATTATTTGTTTTGATAATAATTTATTATCTTTTTACAAACAAGATGATTACAAAGAAGATACGTGCAACATAATAAGTTATTTTGTTTTCCTAGCCGAAAGAAGTATATCTTCATATGAATGTATATATGTTATATTCAAAAAAAATGTACAGCAAAAACCATACAGAATTATTATGTGTTTAAAAGAATGTTATAGTGGGATAATATACATAATAGTTGATTGAACACTAATGAGTAAGGTGTGGTGAATCAGCTAATAAATAATGAATTCCATGTAATTCTCATTAGAAACAGACTAGAGGTACAAGTAGTTTATACTTTAAACTCTTTTCGGATGATAGTAGTTATATCACTTAAAGTTTTTAATACAATATTATCTACATACCAGTTTAAAATACAGCAGCTTAATTTTGTCCCAACAGTTGGCTATGTGTGTGTAGCTCCGGCGAATTTCAGATATATGTAATGTATCGAACATTTTATTCAACTCCGATAGGCTAGTATAAAGTCGATGTATTAAAACAACTTTAGCAATGGGCGTTGAGACAATACCGGACAGTGGTAGAATGAAAACATGAGTCCATTTCAAAGTTGAAACTTCGTAAAAAAGATAGGCTGCGTGTTTTACTACATCACTGCAGATTGTGATAAAGGCATATATAACGAATTTAGAATCACGAAGATCATTCGTATCATTAATGTCTTCTAAGAATTCTCGTAAATTATATTTGGATAGTGATAGCGTGATAACACAGGCTACATACTGTACAAAATCTATGACGTACTTCAAATCAGTTGCTTCACATATCAATAGAGGCAGTGCACTTACAATAATCAATAAGAAAGGAAAAAAGGATAAAGCGCGCTTGAAAAGTATACAGCCATCTTCTACTTTCAGAAATCCGAAATTCATCCCAAAACACAGCTGTATCATGATGAAGACATATGTAAGAGATTCCGACATGTTATTTGTCTAGTTCACTTATTATTTGATTTATTTTTATTAAACGATACGATGTACAGTCTTTACGTTACCTAATCTCGAAATAAACCTATATTGATCATGAATACGTCCTTTTAGTAATTACACGTATGTAACACCCATGACTAATAATTTTAACAACGCAATCGGTACAAATGTATCCACCAAATATACATTACTAAGATTATAGATAGAAAAAGCTAATTGTACTTTAATGCATAAGTGATTTCTTTTATTAAATTTGTTGTTTTAACACTCCGCCGTCCGACTGTTTGTCATTGTTGACCCATTAAATACGTTACAACCCGATTGAACAAATAAATTATTTGGGCTGATCTGTTATGACACATCTCAATGTATGCAACCGTACAATTTTTTTTTCTGAGATAGTCTTTTTACGTGTACACGGAAACTTATGTTAGCATTTTTGAAATTTTGGATTACCTGATGTTT
Organism: Graphium colonna; assembly: GCA_025505425.1. Taxonomy (NCBI): domain Eukaryota; kingdom Metazoa; phylum Arthropoda; class Insecta; order Lepidoptera; family Papilionidae; genus Graphium; species Graphium colonna. The sequence goes on from JAOCPS010800086.1 coordinate 4,198, forward strand.
AATGTGATTATGTGCATTTTACTTCACATTATTTAACGCAACTGGGTCAAAATAGGCAACGTTATGTCTAGAAGTAAACGTGTTTGAACATATTATATATATTTCATATATATAGTATGTTCTGTAGCCTAAACATGTTCATAGATTTTTTAACATGTAAGGCTAGATTCGTTTTAATGGGTGATTCTGGATAAATCAATATTATTAATAATAATGTGGGGGATATTTGTGTCGTGCTGATAACATTTGTACATTCAGGGTTATATTGTTTTTCTTAGACCGCATGGCCATCAGCTTACCGTCTATATCAGTTTGTAGCAGGATATCATCTTCTTTCCTGGTAATAGGTATTATTACTTTTAAATCGTCAGTTAATAGGAAAATTTCAGGATAATGGAAACAATTAATGTCATTTATAAATATTAAAAATAGAATAGGGCCCAGATATAATCCTTGAGAAATACCGGAACGATTATCGAATGAGGCCGATTTTTAAGATATATAAGACTAAAGTATTTTGCTAACAAATCTTTCAAGTCCATAAAAAGTTATTTGATGTCAACCTCTGGATAGATTCCAATATTAGCTTGTGGTTAAAGAGTTTAAACGTACTAAGTAATATTGTAAAGTAATGATTCGAGATCTTATTAATTGTATGCCGAGGGCAGGAACACTAAGGTGAACGAAACGTATATCGGAAAAGTCTTAGAATGTTGGCATTATTTATATTTTAGGCGACATCATAAAGATATCATCATATCATGGAAGTTCACATCATCCGACTGCGTATAAAGCCCTATTAATCCTTAAAATTCGAAAGTCTTGCAAATTGTTTTCTTCGATACAAAATTATTAAAAAGTTTACATTAATCACCCGATAGCACCAATTGAAAGGCTTAAAAGAAAATAAAGACATACAACGTGGCACTAAAATCCGCTTTTATATAGTAATTAATTTAGATTTTTCTAGAATCACTCACAATAAAGACGTCTATCTAAAATCTATCTACCCTTACATGTTCAAAATCTATGAACATGTTAACGCTACAGAACATACTATATGTACGAAATATACAAACATGTATACTCCTAAACATAACGTCACCTATTTTTACCCAATCGGGTTAAAAATTGTGAAGTCAAATACACATACTCACATTAAGCATCAGGTAATCCAAAAATACTAACATAAGTTAACATAAACAATTATCAGCGTTACAAATAGATGGAATCCCTTATAATGAAGTAGTTACAATACGTTCAAGAAAATTGTTATCGTTATCGTAGAGGGTATTAGTGTTACATTAAAAGAAGGTTTGATATGCTGATACTTGTGAAAACTCTTCACATTCGATGGGAATATCATTAAGGATTGGAAACCTAACGTTTGTTACAAACCGATTGATTTAAACTGATTTAAATTTATTTTACAGATATTTGAGCTATAATTAAAAGGCAGGTAATCTTCATGTTACAGCACAGCATAAAGTCTTTTTTCTATATTCTGTCTTTCTACATTAATTTGTTCTTATATTTTAATTACGCGTAACATACGCGTAATAATTATAATAAGTAATATTTCTGGAAGAAAAAACTACACAGTAAGAAGTCGTAACTAACCTTTGATAGTAGGTAATTGAAAAAGTCCTTTTCATCGACTTCGATAACGGTGCCACTACCGATAAATTACGTCTTCTCAGATGAGCTTTTATTTGGCTAGATAGATCAATCTTAGTCTTAAAGATTCTTTTGCATTCTCAGCAATGGAGTAGATCTGCTGGATCGTATCTATAAATGTTGGGTTGGGTTGTGAGGCGGTTTTCCTCAAGCGCTTTGACATTGTCATAGGTAGTAGATTGCCCAGATAACCTTCATTCAGCAAGCTCCTCCTAATATACAGAATCCATAGCGCAAACATTCAGGTGTCGTTTGAGCACGTCCTTGTAACGCAGGTGCTGAACGCCTTGCTTCCGCTTTCCGTCTGCTAATTTTATAGAAGAATACAGCATTAGGTAGTCAGTCATCCATCTGAAAGACAGAGTCACTCCATCTGAGTTCTCGTTAAATCAAGATATCCTTTATGTAAAATGATCTTAAGTATATTTCTTTGACATCTTAGGTTGGAAATATCTAAATTTATAATGTCTGCTTTGTAAATACACCATGTCTCGAAATTATATAGAAGGACAGGAATGATAAGGGGCTTAATCTTCATCTCTAGCTTAAATATTGGGACTTCCAGACACGATCAGTGAGTTTTATAAAGTTAGCAGAGGCTTTATCAATATGTAATGGTATTTCAAAACCTAAGATGTCATCACGTCTGATAGTGCTTCCAAGATATTTAAAGTGACAGACTTTCTTAAGTGGTTTGACATCTAGATTTAGCGGTGTTTTGGTCTGTTTTGGATCAACGCGGTAATTGTTTGAGGATCTGTGACTTAGAAGTACCATAAAGCAGGCCAAATTGTTGACAAGCGCGTCGACTTACCTCTAGAGGCGTGGCATGCTGTCGGACATGACGCATATATCGTTTTCGTTAATTATCGCTGATATGGATATCTTTTGGAGTTCTTCCACACTTAACCACTAAATAATAAACACGGCCTAATAAATTCTGACATTAAGTTGCAATTGTTTAGGGCGTCTTTCATCAAAAGAAAAAATAATGCGATAAAACCCCCTTGTTTAACCATACTGGTAATTTGAATCTCCTAAGATAGTTCGTTTTCTTGTTCAATTTGTTCTCTCATGTCAATGTGGCATTGATAAATGAGAATGACAATTTTTTTCGGATAGCCTTTTATTATAGGATACGATTTTTGAGGAACAGGCCAAAGAGCCTCATGGGGAACTCTACGCTGTCTCTTCATCTATCAGGCTCATATAGAAAGGCATTTGGTGTCCTAGGTTTTTTTAACTTGAAACTATGCACCGAGAACAATAGTGTCAGTATTCCCTCTGTTAGGAATAAAGCCACACTGACTTTCTTGAAGGTTGTTATTAGTTAATTTGCTCAAGTGGGAGTTACCGGCACTGAACTGAAGGAACGGTGCAAAAATTTTAAGTTGATCTCGTACAAATAAAGTTAACTCATTACAAGTAGGTATATCTTTGCCTCATACTGACAGTTTGAAAGCTTGGGCTGTCTAAGTATCAAGTTTCGGAAAATCACAATGTAAAAAAATAAAATATGTTCCGTCTACAATCTCTGACTGTTATAATGCATATATTGAAATAGAATATTTCTCTATGAAGGTGTCTAGAGGTTTGAGGTTTTTTACGTCAAATATGTCAAGTAATTTTAGTTTCTGAAAGTTGACTAAAACCTTCTATACCTTCGACTACATATTATCTTCCTGGTTACACTCTTATACGTAACGACCAATGTGACAAGAGAGGGATTGGTGTTGCAGTATACCTATCGCGGGCTATTGCTTATAAAATTATTTTAGCATCTTCACAAAACTATTCTGCTACTACGGAGTACCTATTCTTAGAACTCAATATCAAGGGTTGCAAGGATACTTCTAGGTGTAGTATATTGTCCTCCTTCTCTAGATTATATCGCCTCTTTTGAAACGGCATTGGAGGGTTTAGTCTCTGAGTACACATATTGCGTTATCATGGGTACTTTAATGCAGATATACTAAAATCTTCTGGTCGATCTCTGAAATTACAAGCGATTATTGAGTTCGTTAATTGCTATATATTCCGCTTAGGGGCCACTCATCATAATATTAACGCTGATGACATATTGCTTGATATTATTGCGACCGCTTCTCCTGACTATGTTCATATGGTCAGCTTTCAGTTCCCGGCTTTTCTCGACACGATCTTATATACGCATCATACAAATAAAAAAGTCCACGCACCTCACCCGCTACTCTATTATTACATAATTTTTCCAAAATTAATAACCTCAAACTGTTACAGGATGCCTTTAGTCTTGATTTTCACTGTATGGTTGATTTATCTGCAATTAATGAAAAACTTTCTATTCTTAATGACTTCATTTTCAAGTTGTATGATACTCAGGCGCCTATTCATGTGGTCAGGGTAAGACGGCATTCTGCTCCATGGATGAATGACTGCATAAGAGCGGCAATGGCCAAGCGAAATCGAATATTCTCTAAATTTAAGCGGGCCCGTAGTGACGACAATTGGTCGAATAATTGAACAAATGCAACCAGATGATACGAAATACTTAACGCCGATATATCTATAATAATGTTACCAATGTTTCTCCTGGTAACATGTGGAAATTTCTTAGATCTCTTGGTATAGGCTAGTCAAACACTCTGGATCTGGGTTCTTCTATGTCTCTGGATAATATAAATCTTCATTTTGCCTGTACTTTTAGAATGGACCCGTTAGTTAGAGCTTTAACCATTTCATACATAGCGTCAAAGTCTTCTTCTCAAAATCCATTTAACTTTACCCCTGTGCAGACGTATGATATTAAAAAGGCTGCACTGGCAATCAAATCAATGGTTGTCGATTATGATGAAGTGAGTAATGATTATCACGATTTTAGACCATCTCGTTCCTGCCATTTTACATATAATTAACTTTTCCCTTGACTCCGGATAATATCCTACATTTTGAAAAAAAGCTATTGTCAGACCTCTTCCCAAAGTCTCCAATCCAACACATCCTAGTCATCTAAGCCCCATCTCTATTCTTCCCTTTCTGTCAAAAATTCTGGAGTCCTGTGTGCATTTCCAAGTTTGTTTCTGATCATAACCTACTGAGTGCGTTTCAGCCATTTCGTTCTGGTCACAGCACCACTACTGTTTTAATTAAAGTCACCGACGATATACGTCAAGGTATGGAAGATAAATTGGTAACAGTATTGGTGCTAGTAGACTTTTCAAACGCTTTTAACACTTTGGACCATGATTTCCTGCTGTCTATCCTGTCCCATCTTAAGTTTTAGCCAACAGTCATTGAGTGGTTCTCATTGTATCTTCGCGACCGCCAGCAATCAGTGCATGTGTGACAGCAGTCATCTGGCTGGACTCATTTAGATGCTGGAGAGCCGCAAGGCGGTATTCTTTCTCCCTTAGTATTTTCTATTTTTATTAATTCACTAAATGATTTTATTGATTGTTGGTATCATCTGTATGCTGATGAACTCCAACTTTACGTTCAGGCAGAAGTGAAGAACATTTCCTCCGCGATTTCTAAGCTTAATGAGAATTTAAAAGTGTTAAAAAACTGGTCTACTAGGTATGGTCTTGTTATTAACCCTGCAAAATGTTATGCCATTTTAGTTGGTAGTACTAAAATGCTAGCGGAAATCGGCTATGAAAAACGGAAATATGGCGATACCATAATACCATACGCCGATTTAGTACGAAATCTTGGCCTACATATAGATAGATCCTTGAGTTGGGCTGTTCATTTATGTGAAAGAAATAAGTCGCAAAGTCATTGCTGCCTTACGCTTTTTTATATACACTAAAATATTTCCTTTCTTTTAATACCAAACTCATTCTGGTAACTTTCCTGATTCTCCCTATTTTTGATTACGCAGATATGTGTTATTCAGACCTGAACCAAGACTTCTTGAATTAGCTGGAGCGTCTACGTAATAACTGTATTAGGTTTATTTTCGGTTTGCGCAAATATGACCATATTTCGATGTATCATTCACAGCTCAAATTTGACAATGGCGTAGTTCAAGGATGCTTCTTACCCTTTTTTATATTCTAAATAACCCTGCTTCTCCTCAATATTTAGGGGAAAAATCTCAGTACCTATCATTCACCCATGATGAAGAACTTCGCTTTTCGTCTAGTAGAATGCTTTATACCCCAAAGCATTATTCCAGCTTCCTTCATAAATCTTTCTCAATTCAGGCTATACTACTCTGGAACTCTTACCTAGCAGCTTACATTAAGAATGCTTCAAGTAAGCCATCGTTTAAAAAAATGTTAAAAAGTTACTAGTTCAATGACGCTGATATTTAGAATTTATTCTG
>JAOCPS010800197.1:0-10182 GCA_025505425.1 Graphium colonna
AATGGGTTTATTGGATAGGATGGGTCGGGATTAAGGATTTGGAGGGGATAGGATCGGGAAAAGGAAAGGGTAGACATTGCCATCCGACATCCCCAAAAGTCATGCATACTTTACTTTATTTATTATCTAAATGCAGACCGTACATACGAACATTCAATATGTATGTGGATACAGGATGACTGGTGAGTCACCAATGGTATCAAAGGAGTATTCAGTACTTGATTGTCATCATATTTATGTGATAAAATAAGGTGCATGGTTTTAGCCCAAATTGTCCAATAAATGAATGAAGTGTGGCCTTTATAAAGTCGGCATAAAATAAAGTATGCATGACTTTTGGGGATGTCAGATGGCCATGTCTAACCTTTTCTTTTCCTAATCCTATACCCTCCAAATCCTTAATCCCGACCCAATCCTATCCAATAAACCCATTCTATCCAATATCCCAGGTTGACGACGCACTCGCAACGGGATCGCTTACCATCAGGTGAACCGTCTGCTCGTTTGTCTTCTTTTCCATAAAAAAACTGTGTTCAGCTGGTACGTGCGAGGCCGCCGATTCTCCCTCGGCTTTCATCTCACTCCGGCCACGCCGTATTCGCTCGGTATATAATAATATTTATATTCTTCTTATATGATCCCCACATATAACGTCTTTAATTACTGAAAGTGTCACTCTGTTTAGTCTGTTCCAATTCAAAATAGTGAGAAAGTTAGCAAAAATAAGTCCCTTGCATAAAAATGTAGCAAACAGATTTGATACGGACTAATAATCTTATAAGATAGGAGGAATAAATAAATTTCTACGGATAATGGCATTTACGTGCAATTTAGCATATTAGATCAGTCCTCTGTTTACCTTTTGATACAACTATGACTGGAATAGACTATACATGCCCACATTCTGTTTTTTTTTATATAGCTAAGGAAGACAAACGAGCAAACGGTTCACCTGGTGGTAAGCGACCCCGTTGCCCGAGGACACACGCAACATCCGGAGAGTTGCGAGTGCGCTGTCAACCAGGAAAATTGGTTAGAATAGGTTTATTAAATAGGATGGGGTCGGGATTAAGGATTTTGGAGAGGATAGGAGTGGAAAAAGAAAAGCGTAGACATGGCCATCCGGCATCCCCAAAAGTCATGCATACTTTATTTTATGCCGTCTTTATAAGGGACGGTGGTAGTTTCTCGGGCGTGAAAAGATGTTATGCTCCACAACCTAAGAATGGTATACTCGAATGCTGTACTCGTATCCATACTGGTATACTAAATTACTGTGACGGTGTTAAAAAAAAATTGAATTTCTACTGGCTAGAGTGTCACGCCAAAGTTTTAGCAGAAATTGCGTGGGATCACAATTTTAACAAGTACAATAGCTGTATCGCGAACCTATAACAACTAACCTTACCTAACCTAACCCCTCCAAAAGTGCTAACGTCATTGCTGTTTTAAAATAATGAATTCTCCTTATATTCTCCTAACGGAATTGCAGCCACGGCAGCCAATAAATTCAAATATCAGCCAACTGCGCAGGAGTTATTATAGTGCGCAAGTGTACGCGCAAATACAAGTGCACACTGTTTTCGTTAGGCTTTAGGAGACTATGTATGCGGTTAAATAATAAACACAATTCTCCTCCTCTAATCCTATTCTTCAGTCTGAGGGTCGTGACCACCTCTTCCTTTCTTTTGCCTTCATCATCGACGATTACTCGGAGATCATCATCGAAGGCGAAAGCGAGTGCGGTGCGGATAAAATATAATTAAAATAATATAGCAACATGTATATTTTCACAGAAAATTACAAAAACCTACTTCAAACGCCTTAAAAGTGTGCTTTCGAAATATATCTCCTCCGTCATTTTGATTTTAAATACAAACTACTCATTCGATTTTTATTAAAAAACGTGTAGAACCATTGTGCAAGTGTACTCTATCAGACAAAATAATATTTTTTCAAATCAGTTTATAAGTTCGTGCGAACATTCCTAAGTTTTGTTATTTTTATTCAAAAAACAAACTAATGAACCGATTTTTTTGAAAATTAAAACATAATGCTCTAAATACAAATAACGGATATACGTGCAAAAATACATACAATCAATTTTGTTATTTTCATTTAATAGAAAAAGTACTGTACCAATTTTCCAGTAAACTTTATGGGACCATTCCGAAAGAATGCCCTATGAGATAAAAAAAGAATTTTCAAAATCGATTCATAAAGTGCGAATTGAGAACCCTCCTCCTTTTTGGAAGTAGGCTATAATTCAAAATCAGCTTTTATGATTAGAAGAGAATATCCCAAATACGAAGAGACATATGGTGACCCTAGTGAAATATGTCCGCTATACGCCAGTATCGTAAGTCAAGGCGGGCGATGAATTCGAATAAGGAGGCCCGTTTATGATATTGATTTTTCACTGTTGCCATAGACAATATCGTACGGCCTTTATTATAGCTCGTGTACACAACATATAGTGAGGGTAGATATATATAACGTCTCATATGACGACAGAAATAAAGATATAGCTTCGCTAGAAACTAACATTAGAAAGGTCTACGATTCTTATTGTCATTATTAATGTAAGCCAGTATACTATCGACTTATAATATATAAAAGTTAGTAGCCATACTCCTATTATGAAATTCCACAAACCAGCGTTAAATGGTGATAAAGTCAGTATAAAATAAAGAATGCATGCCTTTTGGGGATATCGGATGGCTATGTCTACCCATTTCTTTTCCTTCTATCCCCGCCAAATCCTTAATCCCAACCCATCCTATCCAATAAACCTATTCTATCCACTTTCCCAGATTGACAAGCACTCGTCACTCTCCGGATGTTGCGTGTGTCTATGGGCGACGGAATCACTTACCATCAGGTGAACCGTCTGCTTCCTTTGCATGTTAAAACAAGCTTACTCCGCTTTTGTCAAAAACGTCAAGTTCGTAAAGACAAGATTTGCAGAAATTTAAAGTCTTATATTGTCACAATTCTTTGAAAATATAGTTATTCTAAAACCTTACTGGTTTCGATAGGCGGTGCATTTGATTTTTTTTTCTTGTAATGGGTTTGAAAAATATTTCATTTTTTATGGTTACCCTGACAAAATTACTCAAGTGGAGTTAGCTGGTTAACGAATTAAGCTATCGATATGCGTATTCCCTAGTCTGAGAAACGTTCGTAATCTATCGATATATGATGAAGGTAGTTCATCGCGTTTTATTTAATTTTTTGTTTTATTTTATTTGCGAAGGGGTATTATGGAATAAGTACACAAATTTTCACTTTTCTAAACAACAACGTAAATTTTTAAATAGCCATATTAGTAATTTAATCATTTTTGAACCTTGATAGATAGCTAATTATCACTTGTTTTAAAATTCAATCAGTTTTTGAAGGGAGCCGTGGTAGCTCAGTGTCTGGGCGCTCGCCTTTAATTCTGTTTACTCGACGCGAGCCTGAGTTCAAATCCTAGTGCAGGGATCAATGAAATTGTTTGTTTTCTAATTGTTATTTCAAGTGCTGATTAATCACGGAAAACATTAGGAGGAAACTTGCATATTCAAGAAATAATATTTCTGAGATATGTGAAGTCCGCCAATCCGCACTTGGGCCACGTGGTGGGCTATAACATATACCCTCCGTGTAAAGAAGGTATTTGCCCAGCAGTGGGACAATTAGAAAATAGGCTGTTACTTTACAGTTTTTAAATTTCAATTATCAGTTATTAGCATGCTAAAACAACCATTCCCCGTGATTTTCATAATTTTTTATCTGATAGGATATATATACTTCCGAAATGGTCCCATAAAATTTTGTTTTGTTGTTAAAATGTTTTCCAAAAAAACGGATCTGTAGATTTTTTTTTAATTATTTAACGGAGAATATATGTTTCGAAAGTATATTTTTAAGGCGTTTGAAGTCGGTTTTTGTAATTTCCTGTGAAAATGAACTTGTTTTTATATATGTCCGCGCGTATCTCCGCCAATAATGAACCGATTCTAAAAATTATTTTTTCATCTAAAAGAGTAAACTTACAAAATGGTTCTATTAAATTTATAAAAAAATCAGCAGCTTGCTCATTAAATGAAAATAATGCAAAAGACGTGTTTCCGAAAGGACACTGAAGACGTTTGAAGTCGATTTTTATAATTTTCCATAAAAATCATCTTGTTGCGTACCTTGTTAATATCGAGACTCTGCCTACCCCATAACATTTTAGCATAACATTTTTATATAAATCTGACTCGACTAAATGCTATGCAATGCATGATCTTGCACGCAATCCGCTTACTCACTCCTATCTATTATTCGGTAAGAGTACGCAACAAGTATTCTGCGTATTTCGCTTGCATTAATTTGGTGGTATTTCCTTGCTAACTAATAAAAATAAGGAAGTCAGTTTGTTGCCTTCAAAAAAGGAAAGTTATTTTCCTTTTTTTTTAAGTTGAAACCCCGAGTTTGATTTGATTTTTTTGTATTCAAAAAGCAAAAGAACTTACCTAACTGTAATTATCAAATATAAAGGTTTTAATTTTGTGTTCTAAATAGAAATAAGTTGAAAAGTTTATCTCTAAGACGTTAGAATTTCGTTTTTTTTTTTACTTCTGTGAGTAAATATTTGTTTGGGTTTTTTACATTTTTACGCCTAGAATTGATTGTCAAGATATTTTGCTCACAACGTGTACGTGTCATGGGTATAGACAAGGATTTTTTGTTTTTTTTTGTACCACGAATAGTTGTTTTGAACATCGAATATGCAAAATTTTATTAAGTGAAGTTAATAGCTGAGAGATTTACAAACAAAGGAGGTCCCTTTCGCTTTTTTATTACAGTTTTTTTTGTATTTTTTTATATTATTTGAGATCTGAATAAATCAAAAAATAATCATTGATTCTCTTTTTAAGTCCGATTATGTACGTATGCAATGAGGCATCAGTTTGATAATTCCTCATTTACTTACTGCATTTTCTATTTACTCTTCTGCAATTTTTTTTTATTTATTTTTGTAATTATAATACAAAATGCACTGGCATGAAACTTTCTGACCAAAACCCCTCGTTAATTATGAATACATTCTTATTTATGCTAATATTATAAATCTGTGCAATTTGTTTGTTTGTTTGGTTGAACGCATTTACCTCATGAAATACGGGTCCGAATTGAAAAGTTATTTTAGCGTTGTACAGCTCATATATCTCGAAAGCTTTAGGCTATATAACTTGCCAACAACAAATATCCTCTAAATCGGTTAATAAACAAATCGTTATATTGTGACATATTCTTACGCAAAAATACGCACAGACGGACGCAAAGAACCATCTCCTATGAACTATGTTAATTGAACTAAAAATAACCTATAGCCTAAACATAAACATATATATTCCCGCCAATAACACTAACCTTTTACAACAAAATGTCTTCAAAAAGGCGCGAATATTTTCAGTGAAATATACAGCAAATGTGTTTATATATTAAACTGCGGTTTAATTCTTCGGGAGCATTTAATAATAAACAAACAAATAGTTCCAGTGAACAATACTTTTTGTGTTCCTATAAATAGTTAAGCAATTAACGTCCTATTATCGTGAAATATAGTGTTTATATTTCATTATTCTTATTTTTTTGATTTATCGACTTATTATTTTTATATGATTTGATTAACCGACTTCAAAAAAGAGGAGGTTTTAAATACGACCGTGCTTTTTTGCAATTTTTTTGGATGTATGTTTGCTGATTTCTCCGCAAGTTATTAGCTGGTTTTCAAAAACCATATAATTTCCATGAAAAGCGGTCTAATTTTTTTTTTTAAAAAATCAAAATAATTAAAAAAATTGTTTAACGAACGTTCCCTTTTAGGGCGTTTTCGTTTTCTGTTAAAATGATAATCATTTTATATCATACGTAATCAGAATATCCATGGTTTTTCTAATTACGGATCATCATACGTAATTAGAAAAACCATTTTGAATTTCAAACATTTATTAACACTTAGAGTTTTTAAATTCGAAACAACCGTGTCTGAGATTAGCGTGTTCAACCAGTCAAAATGTGTAAACAGTTTTGTGGAATGATTGATAAAATGTTTAAAACATGTACCTTTTTACCAATAAATAAAAAAACCAAACAAACTCGGGTTTATAATGTACCATAGATTGTTTTTAATTTAATAAGGACCAAATCTGGTGGAATCCTTAACAAATAAAAAAAACGAGCACATGAGTAATTAACTAATTAATTTAGGCTACTTTTATCAAAAAAAAAACAAAATTAATGCAATAAAACAAAATTATTAAAATTGCGAGGGAAACCGCAGGCAAAGTAACTAAAACCTGTTAATATTTTTTTTTTTTGGTTTACATCATTTTCAAAACTCCACCAAATAAAAAGTTATTTTAAACACGCCACCAAAAAAAAAAATAAGTAAGTTCATAGTTACGTTGTTGTCCTTCGCCGCTGAGCACATGGTAAGTCAGCATCTAAAATTACAATTAACAATTTCATTGGTGCCGGCACCAGGGATCGAACTCAGGTTCGCCTCGAGTAAACAGAATTGAAGGCGAGCCCCTCATACATTCGTTAGATTCACGGATTTAGACTAATTTAAATTGCTATACTGCAACCTGATGTCAACAAAAATATTTCCATTTATACATAATTCAAGTTGAAACTTATCTTAAGTTCCATTAACAACTATTCAAGGAATAAATTGTGTCTGCACAATGAATGATTAGAGAACAAAATTTCCACACGCAGTAAATCTTTAATTATTATTTTTCGTAAATTTTAAACGTGAGAGGTTCTAGAATTTCTGGTATTTAACCGACTTCGAAAAAGGAGAAGGTTGTCTATTATTATCATTCTACTTTTTTGAGGTACGTTCGCGATTTTAATGTTTTTATTGTCTAATTTAAAAAAAAATCAGAAAAATCTATCGAGCAGTTTGTTTTTTATATCGAAATACCGGAATTTTGAAAAATCTCCGCTGTTTATGAACAGATTTATGAAAAATTGTGTGATAGGATATATTTTCGAAATGGTTCCACAAAATTGTCATGAAAATCGGGTCGGTAGTTTGTATTTAATATCAAAATGACGGAAGAGACATATTTCCATGCACTTTTAAGTTGTTTGTAAAAGAAAAACTTGTTATATTTCATAACAAAAACCAAGATGAGAAATTGAATTACACTTTAGTAAGTAACCGTATAGCATATTACTAAAAATACGATAGTACAGTCGGGTCATCTGACCCAGCACGTAATCTATAATGCAACAAATCCCCAGTGTAGAAAGTTTAAGATCGGCGTATTTTCCCAGTACTAAATAAATATAAATTACATCTCGTGTTTAATGATAAGAAATACCAAAGTAATAGGGGGAATAATACAACAAATATGCACGATTATCTAATAATAGGTCAAAAGGAAAAAAGATAACTCATCAATTTATCTTAGAAGTACGAATTTCGCTTTACCTACAACACACAATCTGTCGTAGAGAGGAAGGATAGAAACTATTTTTGAAGAATCGATTTTTCTATTTTATCAAATTTATCTTAAATCCGGGTTTACTAAAAGGATATCTGTATGAGTTAATATTAAGTCGGAAGTTGATATTAAATAAAAATGGACATTGTCCTTTAGAAATGATAAATTTTATATGACTTTAAAGGGACTGTACATTTTATGGCGTCATAGAGAGTTGTCGTCAAATGGAAAGAGTGTATCATTGTATGGAAGGCAAGCTTAACCAAGTACAGCCATGTGATGTCGACGCTTTAGGGAATTTGTGATTAATCGAGTGACGCTACATAGAGTACACTGTATATACAAACTAAATACAAATACATAAGTTTTTTTTCTTGCTTTTATGGAAAGGAAGACAAACGAGCTGACGGTTCACTTGATGGTAAGTGACCCCGTCGCCCATGGACACACGCAACATTCGGAAAGTTTCGAGTGCATTTTCAAAGGTGTGGAAAAGAAAAGGGTGGACATGGCCATCTGATATCCCCAAAAGTCATGCATACTTTATTTTATGCCGACTTTATAAAGGACGGTGGTACTTCCCCGGATGAGCGTGACCGTAAATGTGCAGCAGTTTTAAAATATGTTATGCTCTACCACCTGTTTAACCCTATGTTAAATTATAAATAGTTTTGATGATAAAGTCCCGAAAATTTATATAAATACGTGTTCCCCCATAATGGCAAGTACCAGGAAAACATGAGTCACGATAGATTCAACTGTGTCGTTAATTTTCATTATTGGGACATGACTTATTTGTCCAGTGAGTCACATTTGATAGATAATACGCGTCGTGTTACACATCTTAATTGGATTGCAGGACAAGATTTTGCCTGTCTTTTCTTGTACCTAATGTCAAGGCATACGGGCACACCTATAATTGTTTGTTTAGAACAGATACTTAGCTATGGTCGGACTTCGACCACATTTTTGTATATTAAACTCCTCTTCATAAATTTTCTAGTAAACTTACAAATTTTTCAGTTACTCTACCGACATATATTTGCTGAAATACAGAATAAATTATAATATATATAAAAAGAAGAATAAAATATAAATATTTCTTAAAAAAAATTGTTGTGTATGTTTAAGAAATAAATTACATAAAAAAATCGAATTTTGACCATCGTGGTACCTCAAGTAATTGTTAAAATTATTTTATAGGTTTGGATGTTTGTACTCAATCACGCATATCTCGAATGGATTTGGATAAAAACTGATAACACTGATTATCAGCTGGATTTCCCTATAAAAAGGTATTCAAACAAATCCAAAAAAATAACACAAAAGTAGAACAGTGCTAGCATCATAATAATTTAACTTAAATACTACGCTATTAGCCTTCAAGCCGTGTTATTTGTGACTTTTTCGTATAAAGAATTTCAAATTGTTGCCAATTGCAACATGAAATAGAAATAACAGGGATAATAACCATTAGCCATCCTCAATACAAAGCTGCACTTTATTAGGCGATAAAGCATAACATCTTTTCACATCTACGGCCGTTCTCGCCCAGGGAAGTACCACCGCCCTATGCAAAGTTGGCATAAAATGAAGTATGCATTAACTTCTGGAGATGCCGGATGACCATGTCTACCATTGCCTTTTTCCACTCCTTTCCAAATCCTTAGCCTCGACCCATCCAATAAAGCTATTCGATCCCATTTCCCATGTTGATAACGCACTCGCGCAATATTGCGTGTGTCTATGGGCGACGGAATCGCTTACCATTAGATGAACCGTCTGCTCATTTGTTTGTCTTCCTTTCCAATAAAAAAAATAAATAGTAGTAACATGGATAACAACCATTCGGTATCCTCACTGCAATGCGTAAACTATTTTAAGCCGCCGTATACCTTACGCAGTGATAACCCGCTCAAACAGACAAAACACAGACGGAGAGACACCAAGATTCATCCCTCTATCACTTGTCAAAAATGTACATCAATATAATTATTTTCCCCAAAAAAACAGTGACACCGACTTGAAACGTTTTAGAAGCGAACGTTCGTGAAACAAAAAATATTAGTTAATATGTTTTAAAGAAAAATCCAAATGGACAAAAGTAACAGCCTATTTTAGAAATTATTCCACTGCTAGGCTAGGGCCTCCTCTAGGATCAGGGTTTAGGGCATAGTCCACCACGAGGCCCCAGCGCGGATTGGTGGAATTCGCATATCTTAGAAGTATTATTTCTTCGATATGCAGCATGCATATGCATTTGCTCTCTCTAGATTATTTTTAAATTCAAACAAACGGAGAAGGTATGTTTTGAAAGTACACTTTTAAGGCGTTTGAAGTCGCTTTTTGTGATTTTCTGTGAGAATAAACTTCTTCGTACAAGATTTCATAACGTTATTTATCCGTCTTACATGCTTACTCTACTTCTATGGTCGATTTTTTGTATTTTTTTTTATAGGGGGAGAGCGGCAAACGAGTAAGCGGCTCACCTGATGGTAAGTGATTACCGCCGCCCATGGACTCCCGCAACACCAAAAGAGTTTGTATAAATCATTTTTATTTATAGTGTTTTCATCTTTGTTTAAAACAGCCTATACATGATTTCCAGCATAACATGTCTGATTATGAAATTCCTAATACACATAGATTAGTTACCGGGGAGTTCCCAAAAAAAGCCTCGTAATTCGCT
>JAOCPS010800308.1:0-10182 GCA_025505425.1 Graphium colonna
GGTTTAAGAGCTCATTGTATATATAAAATTGTAAGCCGACATCATTTTAAAAGAGCAACTGCTGAGTTTCTCGCCAGCTCTTCTCAGTAGAATCTGCTTTCCGAACTGGTAATAGTTTATAATTAATTAATCTCTACGTAAAACCTATGTATGTCCTTTCATAAGAGCGCGCAAGCGCCTATGTGAATAATAATATTTTGATTTTGAGCATGAAATCCGTAACCATCTGGACGTGGTTAATGAGTTGGTCAGTTTCGGTATCACCGCTATGAGACCTATACAGGTACGTATAGGCGCTAGGATAATCTTCGCAGTCAACTCGTACCCATGCAGTGGACAGTCAGGGCTACCTTAAAAACTGCCAAGACGTTGAGAAAAAATATCCTCTCTGACGTACACACACACTCCCACGCGGGGCACAAATGAATGTTCCAATTTGTACCCCGGGTAACCGAGATAGGAGGTGGTTGCCGGAGAGGATATTCAAGTCTCGGTCAGAAAGAGCAAGGCCGGCCTTGCCGTCTCAAGGTGGACGAAATTTAGGTTTGAATGTAAGCTGATGTGGAAGTGGGTGTCGAAGTATTCTTGATACCTGAGCACCCACGCTCAGGCTGTACGCTCTCTGACCGTGGATGCTCAGTGGCGGATTTTGCAGGATTTCTCGTACCCCTCTGGGGTAAACGATTCTTAATTACCGCTGCCACTTGGAGGTAGAAGGTGGAGGATGGGCAACTTGCACTTACCAGCCTAATGCAGGAGCCTTGAAAAAGGAGCTCTTACTTGATGCCGACCTTCTTTTTTCCTTCTGCACTTCTATGACTTCGCTTGCCGGGAACTAGCACCAACCCTCACAAAAGCAAGTATCAAATTAATTATGGTTTCTAGAAGGCCATTCCTACCCTCTTCTTTCTTATTCCTTTCACCACCGATTCCTTAATATATTCCTTGCCCATTATACCTAATAAACCTATTCTATAAGCTCTACTGTCCATATAAAGATTTTTTTTTTCAATTAGTTACAAATTATGAATTTAAGCGGATAACAAATTAAATTTTAATAATTTATTCTAACACTGTAATGAATACTTAATATATTGTTTATTCCTTACCCATCCTACCCAATGAACCAATTTTATTCAAATTCCTTGTTGTGTGGGCGTCGAAATCACTTAACATCAAGTAAACAAACGTTTGTTATTCGTTTCATAAAAGGAATGAAACTATTATTTTACTTAAATTTATTTTGTGGGCGTATACTATTACTTGAATTATTTCGTTAATGACAGATTTCCAAGTTAAGCTTTGTTTTATAACGCACGCAACTGTATAATGTTTTTTTTTTATTATGAGAGTAGTTACCGAAAAGGCAACAATGCCCAAAACTGGTACCAAAAATTCTCATCAAGATCAATATTATAAAATATTTTTTTCGATATTAAGCCTCATGGATTTGTTTTTTAAAGCTTTTGATGTTAGCATAAAAACAATATTGATTCATTTGCGACACAAATTGGCAAGGTAAAAAACTTGATAGATTAATGGCCCACGAATTTAACGATCGCCAATGCAACGCACGCGTCGAGACAAATCAACAGGCATAGAAATGAAGGAATTTTGAACCGAATTGTTACGTGCGACGAAAAACGGATTCTGTTCAACGCTCTCAGCAAGTTGAAAGCGCTCAGCAAGTTGTTTAGATCCTGGTTCGCACCAAAGCAATGTCCTAAACCAAAAATGACCTATAAAAAGGTGATGGTCACTGTTTGGTGGTCTACAGCAAATGGGATTCACCACTGCTTTTTACAAAAAAAATATGAGTATCACTGCAGATGTGTACTGTAAAGAACTGGAAACAATGATAGAGAAGCTTACACATCTGTAACGAGATTTGGCCAATCTGCACTGCTCCTTCGCGACAATGCGCGACTCCATACTGCGCAACAGACAGCCTCCAAGCTGAAAGAGCTTTGGTTCGCAGCTCTCCCTAATCCGTCATATTCACCAGACCTTGTACCTACCGACTATTACTTTTTCCAAAATTTTGCCAACTTTTAGTGGGTAAATTCAATTCCGGAGAGGCAGTACAAATGCCTTTGAAGAGTTTTTTGCCTCCCGTCCACCTGATTTTTACAAGAAGGGCATCAATAAACTGCCAATGCGTTGGCAAAGTTGCGTCGATTGTATGATTACTTTGAATAAAAAAAGTTTCTAAAAACTAGTACTTTGCAGTTATTCCATACAAAACGGCAATTTCATAGGACCTATTATTAAGTTACACAGACGTCGCGATTGGGTGTCAAAATGGCGTCTCACCCTAGAAATTACAAACTATATATTTTATTCTCGAAAATCAAATGTTACTTACAAATTTTATTTTACACGTATTTAATTTATTGTTACGCTATATCAATTGAAAATATTTACAAACTAAAGTAGGAGATGTTCCGGAAGGACAAAATTATCCAGCGTTTTGAGAGCAACCAAAACAATATTTCGATATTTTTAGTGTTATAAAATTGAAAAAGTATGATATCACTTACCAATAGAACTAAAGCCATCGTCGCCAAGGGTACAATGAGTGACACAAGTGCTGCTTGCCTCCAAGGCAGCACAGTACCCAGTAAGTAAGCGACGAACATTCCAGCAGAAGTAAAGCCATTGGTGAGGGTTGTCAGGACACCCCGGAGAGATGGATCTCTGAATAACAGAAATATTTTTGTATAAATATAATAACTTCTACAAAGGTGGTAGAGCATAACATCCTTTCAACTTTTACTGCACTTCTACGGCCGCGCTCGCGCGAGGAAGTAAGCGCCGCGGCTGTAAGTGCCGCAGTGTAAGGCGTCACGGCAATAGGCGTCACAACGATAGACGGCACGGCCACAGGCTTTGCAATGATAGGCGTAAGGCGTCGCGGCTGTGGGCGTCGCGAGGGTGGGCGTCGCGTCGATAGACGTCCCGACCCCATCCTATCCAGTAAACCTATTCTATCCAATTTTCCAGGTTGACAATGCACTCTTAACTCTCCGGATGTTGCGTGTGTCTGTGAGTGACGGGATCACTTGCCATCAGGTGAACCGTCTGCTCTTTGTCTTCCTTTCCATAAAGAAACGTCCATCTAAGTAAGTGAAAACCCTCGTACTGAATAATCATAATATTCCTCATGTGATACGTGAAGGAAAATTTTTCAGTCCTTTTACGAAAATTGTGCAGACCTTGAAATTGAGCACAGATCAAATGTATATAGAGGTAAAGACCAAAAGGCTAACATCTATATATTAAAACAATTTATGAAACCTAATACGAGTTTGTCAGACCAATTTACCCAACCGATTTGCAAAATCCTTTTTTTAGGGTTCCGTAATCCATTACGGAAACGGTTTCGTCTTGTATGTCTGTACGTCTGTCCGTTCGGGCTCGTATTCCGCCGTTTCTCCATCGATTGCCACGAAAATTGGTGGAGAGATATATATCACAAATCCAAAAATTGGTGTTTAAAATTATGGAAAATACTTTTATTTTCACACGAAAAGTGTTTTAAAAAAATCGGCCTATCACATTGTGTGGAAAGGTCTCTTAAAATTAAACTAAAACTGCCTTAAAACCTCCTTTCAACGGATTCAACCTCCCAGTCTCGAGATATCATAATACAGAATTAAAATGAGAGCATCCCCTTCCACCCACCGCTTATGACTTTTGAAGTATTATTTCAATAATTATAAAATATAAGTATTTTAAATGAAAACTATCGCGGACTCGGTATAATACATACTTATTTTTATACAGCTCGACAAACTTAATATGTCCTTATATTCCGAGTGCTCTCCTTTAATATCGTTGGTGAATCACTAATCACCCTGTTTGCCAATAAAAATACACTTTAAGTGACATAATAAAAAAATACACTCCAAGAGAAATATATTGCAATATGGCCTGAAATGCATCTAAATAAAAAGGACATGAAAAGAAAATATATGGGTATACGGCACGTTATTTTTCCAAACACAATATGTCATATTATAACCACAGTTTTAAGGGAAAAATATCTTTTTAAACTTGAAGTACTGAAAGTAACTTTTGTGGACCTTGTCTTTTCGTGGCAGGGAGATTAGTTCGACGAAATGGAAGGTTTCACCGACTAGCCAAATTCAACCATTGCGTATTAACTCAAGATATTTCATTATCAATCAATCCACTCACAAGTTACCTGCCCTGGGCATCAAGTATAGAAGTAACGCCATAGGCTTCGTTAAAAGTACACTTAGATAAAATGAGAGTGAGGAATGAGGCAAACGAGCAGATGGCTCTCCTGATGTTAAGTGATCACCGCCGCCCATGGACTCTTGCAACACCAGAGGAGCTAGAGTGTGTGTATTAATATTTAGAAGTTTTTACTTCATTTCATGGACTTATATAATAATTTAAATACATTTATGTAAAAGACACACATATGTAAAACGCACCAAGTGAGTACCTTAGTCTCTGTTATATGTAATAGATAGTCAGCCCCGGATTTACACTAAAGGCACTCGGGATAGTAACGGCAAAATTTAAAGCGTATGAAAATATGATAATAATAATCATTTACTGCTCACCATAAACTTATAGTATTGGTTTTCAAACACAACAAAAGTTTTAAATTTACAAAAATATAAAACCATAATTTATAGTTGGCATTGTAAATAATAAACAATCGTATGTATACCAGAATATCGTGGGTTAACACTTAAACTAGGACGGGGATCCTGCGTCTCAAGTTATTAATTCACCCCATGAGTTTACAGAATAAATATATTAATTAATAATAAAAAATAACAAAGATATCCAATGTTCGGGCTTGCATTAATTCATAGTAAATACCTTTAATGTTATCCTGGACGATTTATGCATAGATTTGCGAAAAAAAATTAACATAACTTGAGGAAAAGTTCTTAGTAGTCACTGATTTCGGCAATGTAACTAACAATAACATTTGTGAATGACCAATTTAAAAAAAAACTACTTCCACGACCTCAAACCCTTACTAAATTTCATTCAGTCTTTCTCAGACATATTTTACTACAAATGGCTGCATGAAATCATCTTCCTATCTATAAAACTTATTTGAATTTTGCAATTTTCGGTAAATAATAGTTATTTATTTACCGATAATTGCAAAACCTATTGAAAACGCTTATTTTGATTAAAAAAAGAAACTATAACACCGATTTTTTGATACTTATACTGGCCTACCTTAAAAATATATCCTTTTAATTAAAAAAAAAAAATATTTATAATTGGCAATACAAGGTAAATAGTAAGTAACGTGTACAGTGAAACATATAAGCCATATTAAGTCAGTTAAAAAACATATTTTTAAAGGTAAATTCGGATATGTAAATAGTCTCAACCTTTAGTGCTACTACCACAGACTACTAAATTGTAAATAGGTAATATTTTTGTGTAATGCTTACGATACAGGCCCGGCTTAGTATGAGATTTCTGAATATTTATGTCTATTTACCTCTATATGCAGATCTTTAATATACAATGAATAACAATTTTATTTCACCATATTATATTAAATGTTATACGTCATAGGTACATATCACGTTTTATTCTCCACTTAGATGTAGATAAGTTTCTAATGAGAAGCAATTATAGTATAACCACTTAGTAATAAAACAACTTACGTAAAAAAACTAGCCAAGAGCGTGTCGGGCACGCACATGAAAGGATTCCGTAGCCATCCGATGGTCCGACCGCTTGACAAAATAAATACCGCCAAATTTCATTTTGCTATAGAATCCATTAATTTTCTTAGGTAAGTACAAAAATTGGTCGATTTGTATAGAAATAACTATAGTTTTTATTTAAAGTACTTAGAGGTATACCTCTAAGTACTTTAAATAAAAATTGTGCTATATATAGCACAATTTTTTTTCGGTATTTTTGTAATAATATTTTAAAAATTAAGGGGGGGGGGTCTAATTTTAACTTAATTTTGTATCAAGATATCTCGATTATTGATCCACATAACTTCAGGGGAATTTTTGTCGTATTTTACGAGACTTTTCCATTAATACCCCCAAACGATGGGGTAAGTCGAATATTTTTGAAGTCACTTTTCGTTGTCCCGGATGGATAGACGGACAGACATGACGAATCTATAAGGTTTATTAGTGTTGACCAATATTTCAAATTTAAATATCTAGAGATAAATTATGAATTCATAAATCAATAGACATTTCTCTCCATTTCAAAGTGTTACATTACTGTTTAGGCAATTTAGTTATCACCCGTAATGTGATATTGGAATTTGACAAAGTGATAGCGGAACATTGACCCAGACATCTCATAATGACCGACATGATGATACTGGCTAACAAGTCCATTGTGCTGGGACCTGGCTCAATTAAGGATATTTTTGATCGACATTATTAAGCACGCGTAGAGACATCAAATCTCTGTTCTTTATTCTCATAGGGTGATGGGATGAATATCCGACACGACCGGAACGAGATAAGGCACAGGACCAACATTTCATATCCTAATTTTCAGGTAATTCTTAGTCTCCCCGCAGGATTAGAGTTCACTCAAACAAAAATTTAATTAAAACAACCAATCAAAAGTTATATGTATATGTATATCTATTTTTATGTTTATTATATAGATTTGTTTGTTAATTTAATTTAAAATTATTAAATTATATTTAGTATTTTAGTACTTAAATTGGTATGCAATGAAATTTATAATTATTTGTCTAACCAATATTTTTTAAAAGATTTTAAACTTCACGCGAGGGAAGTCGATGATAAAAATGTTTTTAGCGTATAGTTTTGTTATAATGACTTATTTATTTGTTTAACAAAAAGTTATATGCATTTTGTTATATGCAAAAATGAAAAAATTTAAACAACAACAACTTGATACCAAATTTAAATAAAATCTAGATTAAATAAAACGTGGATTTAATGAAGTGGTCGTTAATGTCACTTTTATTTTAAGATTATTTTAAATTAAACAACTTTACGGATTTTATCGCGGTTTATTCTTAAAATTTTATCACTCGACGCGGTCATGGTCACCGGATGATTTTTTGTTTGATGTCCTGACGCATCACGACATCAAACACCTCAGTTTTACTCGTTACCATAAACGCTGCAAAGGTTTTGAAACGTCCGGTTATAAAATTTAAAAATAAACCTCGATAAAATCCTTATAGTTTTTTAATTTTAAACGTCAAATATTCGAGTAAATCTTCGAAATAATATTGTTATTTGGACTACCTTTTA
Organism: Graphium colonna; assembly: GCA_025505425.1. NCBI lineage: Eukaryota > Metazoa > Arthropoda > Insecta > Lepidoptera > Papilionidae > Graphium > Graphium colonna. The sequence continues at coordinate 7,275 of JAOCPS010800308.1, forward strand.
TATAAATGTAAGCGTAAAACGTAAACGTTTTTTTTCACAAAAAATTGTCATTGGACTATCTGTTATGTGGGACTTCCATTGCACATATAAATTCATCTAATTTAAATTATAAAAATCTTTTTGTCCAAGCAAAGCTTAATGAACCCAAAACTGCATTAGAATTCCTTTAAAAATTTTAGAAATCCGTTATCAAATATTAACAGACATAACAGACATAAAAAAATATTTACCTACATTGCTCATACACATAATATGCTAAATGTTTTATCATCTGTGCAAAGTCCTATGGAATACAAGTTGAGTGCCTAGTTGATTTCTTTCTTACCTTATTACTTAATGCGTCATATTGTTCAAAAAAAATATCAATGGGCTATCACACTAATTAAAATCCGATACGTACGTTCAGATACTAAGATGTTGAAAAAAAAATAAAAAATCTCTTCAGATTTATTATATTGGTACAAGGTGTTGCTCACCACGATCGCTTACGACGTTTTAAGGCGGCGTTCTCCAAGAAATGTGCTTTTGTAAACGGTTTTGTTTTGTAATACTACATTATAAAAATGTAAAAAAATAACCTACAAATGGTTATTTTTTGAGATTCTTTCTTAGTGCCGTCGGAAGTCCGTTACATAATTGGATAAACTTTATCCAATAGAAACAAATGCCAAACATACCTCTATTCGTCATCTTAAAACCAATATTATTTAAATTGTACGAAATTTAATAAATAGAAAATCAAACTAAAGTAAGCGTCTGTGATGGTGTGAGCGATGTCGGTCAAAATTTTGTCAATATTATACAACACGATTGTTTTTTTTTCATAAAATAAACGATTTTACGGCACCATTCGCACCCGCTCCGTTCCGACCGCACAGCGTCGTGATCGCTGTCCCTGTCGTTCCGGTGCGTTTGAGGACGGTTCTTCCTTTCGCACACGGATTGGCAGCATTAGCATTGTGCACTTGGAGAACCTCGCCTTAATACTTAATATATTTAAACAAGCTAAACTGTTGGGATAAAACAATTAAAATAGACAATAACCAGTTTTTAAATGCTGTTTTGCGTGGTAGAGCATAAGATCTTTTCACAGCTTTTGCTGCACTTCTTCGGCTGTGCTCGCCCGGGGAAGTACCACCGCCCTTTACAAAATCGGCATAAAATGAAGTATTCATGACGTTTGGGGTTGCTGGATCGCCATTCCTATATTTTTCCTTTCCTACTCCTTTCTCCTTCAAATCCTTAATCCCGGCCCCATCCTTTCCAATAAACCAAATTTCTAGGTTACCTATGCACTCACGATTCTCCGGATGTGTATGTCTATGGGCGACGGGATCACTTAACAACAGCCGTTTACTTGTTTTTCACCCTTTCCATTTAATTCTAAATTATATCTGTATATTTTATTCTTATCTTCTTTCATAATTACGATAAAATTATGTGCAGTAATGTTTCATTTAATAATTCAATGGTAATTTTCATATATTACGCTACGTAAAAACAATCATATTGTCTAACATTAATTTGCCCAAAACGCCGTAGAAGTAAAGGACAATGCCCAAAAGTGGCACCAAAAAGTCGCATGCATGTAGATCAAAATTATATAGTAATTATTTTCATATTTTTTTCCGACAATATGCTTCATGGATTTGATTTTTGAACAGGGAATTTATTTTTATTATAAAAGTATAAAGTTTTCTTTCCATACATGACGTTTACACAGTCCGGTCATGGTGAGGTAGAATGCAATAGAAACAATTTTCTATGAATTCATTTTACGATTTAATGAAATATCTCCGATACACGTTTTTTTAGGAAAAGGACTTTTGTAGGAGTTAATATAATGAGCTTAGTCTCTAAAATAAAAAAGATTGAACCTGATGCAACTTGGTACCGTGTACCATGACATATTTTGTAACATTTATTTGGACTTAAAACAGAAATTATAAAAAATATCTTTATCAAAATTTATTGCGATCACCTCGAACGCAAATCCTTTGTATTTTTTTTTAAATCAATCCATAACTGACGGAGAAGTCGAGTCACATACATGCAAAAATACATACAGACGAACATATAACCTCCTTTTTTTAAGTCGGTTAATCAGTTAAACCTACCTTCCTCCTCGCCTTATTCCCAAATGATTTGGGATCGGCTTCTAATCCAACCGAATATTACCTGAATGTCAGTTTTTACACAGAGCGACTGGCATCCGACCTCCGCAACCCAAAGGGATAAACTGAATTCAAAAGATGGATTAGTTGTCAGAATATTTGAAGGCACTGATATCCTTTAACGACAACCGGGACCGACTTTTTACATGCCCATGCGACGCATGGATCATCTTTCTTTTTTACGGACAATCGGGTGATCAGCCCACATTGCCCTAAACCAACCAAGAAACAGCAACACAAAGTTGTTGCTCCCCGCGGGATTCGAAACCACGACCTCCGGTTTGTGAAGCAAGCGCCTTAACCACTAGGCCACGGAGGCGGTGTGATCCACGAATAAATGTCTTGTGCTCACGATTTTCGTGTGTGCAAACATCCTACGACACATGTATATGTCCTATATCTTTCGAAATTATCTGATTCAGTGTAGTGATGCCTTAAAGCATAGTGTTAATGCAATCTGCTAAATAAATTGAAATTCCTTTTCGGTTCGTTTTGCCACTGTACAGAAAGACACGGCCTTGCGTTAACCGCAACGGCGTGTCTGCATATTTTACCAACGTGAATAGCTTCACATTAGTAATTTAAAATTTTAAAATTTAAACGAACAGGTATATACCTGTGTATATATAACAAATTTTAATAAATAATGAAATCGTCATTCATTAACCGACTGTAAATAAGGAGACTTTTGGGGATGCCGGATGGCCATGTCTACCCTTTTCTTTTCCCACTCA